>JARKIE010001121.1:0-15646 GCA_029378255.1 Mycena rosella | reverse complement strand
CGGCCAGGAGTCGGTTGCCGCTCAGCTGCATCTTCATCTCGGACGGATTGCGCTTGTCGCCACGGCTTCCTGGTACGCATCCTGCCTCTTGCACATCTTGTCCCTTACTCCCGCATTCCTTTCGCGCTCCTTCCACGTCATGCGAGATGCCCATGGGCGTTGCGAAACGAGTGGCACCGCAATATTCCTCTGCGTCCCCCGGTTTATCACCCTGTTCCTCGAGCCCCGTCCTTCCCCTGTTTTCCTTTATATTGCCAGTGGGCGAGCAAGGAGCCGACCGCACTGGCGGCGGCACGCCGGGCTGCGCGATGTACTGAACGTCGGACACTTGCTGGATCGGCCCCGAGCGCCCACGTCGTCCTCCCTCGGAATGTCCTCGCACCACCTTCAAATGCGGGGCTGTTGCTGTGGGCATGAGCACACCGCGCTTTGCTCGTCCTCGAATGCGCGCTTCCTCTACAGTATCGCGCTAGTGGAGGACGAGCCATGGCCGTTCCAGATGTAAACTCATCATCGCGCCTACCGCGCTCTCACACGTACCGTCGGTGCGCGCACGTGCGCTCTCGCTCCGACTCTGTGCACCGTCCTCGCGTCCAACTCATCCTCGTCCGTGTGGGCGATCGCGATCGAGTAGGGGCGACGATGTTAATCCCTAGTATGCGAAGGGTGGGTGCACGAGCGTGTGAGCAGACGACGAGTGGCGAGCGGCTGTGGAACGTTCGTGCCAGCGAGGGGAGCAGTCGCAGATAGACCTCGGTCGCCTAGCTGCCGCGCCGGCACGTCGTTCGGTCCTCATCGAGCTTTAGCTTGTCTTGATTGCGCATCCGCATCCCGCATTTCGTACTCTTTAGAGCTAAATAGTTGCTCCTCGCTATCGTACCTCTGGTCTACAGCACAAGCCCCTTGAATATAATCCAACTTCGGCTGTACACGACGGACTTGAGGAAAGTCGGAAGGACTGAAAGAAACGACTTGGGTCCGACATTCATCTTCTCATCACAATCCGCCGCGGGTCATTTCGTCTTTTCCCGAACACAACCAGCTCTTACTGTTGGGCTTCGCGATCCTCTCTGCCCCGCGAATTTCTAACTGTGATCGAACTTGAACAACTTCGGCTCGCACTCCACGGCCGCGTCAAATTTATGGCTACTTCGGGCTTCACTGGGATTGACGAATGAAGGTCTTGTTCTACGGTTCTTCGGTTCCGACTCTGGCCTCGCGCTCTCCAGCAAGCTTCCCATTCCACTCGGGGCTTTTGTTTCATCGACAAGCAAACCCGTGTCTCTGCGCAACGCCGGCCCCGCGTTGCAGACATCTCGAACAGACCTTTGGCCCCCGCTCTGAATTCTAATCGTCCGGCCCACTTCCGCTCTCGGCTTGGCCGAAGGCCATGTTGAGTCATTTCCGCTCTTCCTCGCCAATCTCCTTCATCTTCATCCGTATAATTACTTTACTTGATACTCATGTCGTATGTTCTCTTCCCGCGCCTTCCTTGAGCGGCTCTCCATCGTTCTTGAATCCAACTTTTTGACTTTGCGCCGCACCACCATGAGGACGAGGACCACTGCCTGCGTCATCGCGAGCACGGCCACTGCCCGCCGCCGCCGGGACTCCGCGACTGGATCACGGGGCCTCCGCGTCCGCGCCCGCATCCGCACCATCGTGACCAAGCAACTGAGTGGGAGCATCTGCCCTTTGGTTGATCGCCAGACGGGATGAATTCGGGCGGGGAAAAGTCGTGGGCTTGTGAGTTTCGTTTCTACGCATTATATTTCGCTTATCACTCCCGTGGATCCGTCTGATTCGGTTCACTGCAGTTCAGACAAGTTCCCGTCTCTGAAACACTATATTTAACTCAATTCCAGCCAATTCTATCCGAGCTGACGCCTCTCGCCAGACATAATGTCGGTCCTCCTCCCCACGTTCCTCATCCTCGTGCCGTTCTCCGTGGGAGACCCGCCTCGAGCGCGTGCATGCGCACCCGGGGGAGCGCGTTCTACGACCGGCCCTGGTTTGTCCCAACACCAAGCCAACGCGCGACACCTAGGACGAGCGCGCGCTCGCTCTCGCCTCGCCCATCCGGAGCGTGCATGTTCGCGGCAGCGCGGCATCGGTACGCACCGGCAATCGCGCGCCGCTCTTATGCCCCGCCTGTTGACGCTCGCGCGGGGGCGGGTGGGCGTCGTGTAGGGCGTGGCGATACTGCAGCTTGTGGCATTTATGGTACGGTCGTTTCGGGTGCGAGTAAGCGCGCATGTTTCGCCTATATTTCCCTTCCTTGGTATTCCGCGGGCGTTGAGATTGGATTATTGCTCTTTTTTTCGGTAAAGGGGAGACCATTGAACTCCCCTGGTACTGGGAGGACTAGGAGCACTTCTGCTTCGCCTACGCTGCCTTGCGAGTGCCTTCGAATTCTGGGTTCTCAGCTAAATGAAGAGTTGTTACGAGTACTTATGTAATCGTTTTTGATCAACCGAAATGAGGTTTTTGAGGTCTGGTTAAAAAGTGTCCCAATCTAAGTTTGTAAAGAAAATAGGGGCTATGCTATAGAATTTAGTCGCTGTATTGAAGTGTTTTTAGTGGCTGTCCTTTAAACTTCCTTCATTTTTTGTGAGTTTATAGTGGCTGTGTTTGTCTCTCGTAATCTTTTCTTCGATTCTCGTGCAGGTTCGATTCTCTCGATGCTCCTTCTTTTATTTATAGGCTTATTCGGTTCTATTTTTCCTCCCCTTTCGTACGTATCATGGCTGAGTGATATATCACCTTGGCCAATTAGAAGGGTGCGGTGATACATCATACGCTCTCTGGGAGAGATGCGTTGATATATCTTACTGTGGGAGAGATGTGCATGATGTATCGCTTTTTCTTAAAGGGCTTCCCGGTTGGGTTTACCATTGCCCAGAGCCGATGAGACCCGCGTGGGAGTTGCGTGGGAGGCTTCTGCAAGTTCTTGGCAACATCAATGTGGGCGGGCTGATATAACCAGCTGATTTTGATGGCATGATGAGCTCGAGCTGTCGACGCTGCCATCAACAATGAACAAGGCTCTTTTTTAGTTTGACCCCGACCGCTACAGAAATTGGGGGCTGGTTAGCGAGGCGATAAACACGGCCGCTCTAACGGTCCAGCATTGCACAATGAAGTACAACGACCGCTATATTCACTTTTATTCAAAAATTATTATTATCAGGTTCTGCGCTGGATCTGTTCCTCCCCATCGTCCCACTTCCAGCTCGGGTGCGTGGGCCCGCCCAGCCGCTGTACGCACTCCTGTCGTGCACTCACACACTCATACGGTGCGCTTGAGCACTGCGCGAGAGCCAGCTCTCCGTATATCACACGAGGGGGGGCGCCTTAGCAGCGGGGCGGTGAGGGGCATGTCTCGGAGTGGCGCGAGTAAAAATGCAGCGTGCATGCAATATGCCTCTCCATGTCCCCGGTTCTATGTGCACAGCAGCGACTCCCGGGGCGAGGTTTCGAATCTGAGGAAAGATACGAGCTCCTAGGACTAGAATGTGGGATACCAAATTGCTTGCGGCGCAGCTCGGTGACAGCCATATTTGGTTCGGGCTTCATGAGCTATGTAGTTAGTCCATGTATCATTCGGAAGCCCTGATCAATCATTCGTGGGTGAACTATGGAGCACATAGTTCTACTAGTTACATGAGTGCGGTTCGAAATTACACACTCAGCACTGAAGTGAATACATTTTTGCTGGTCCATTGATGGTTCTTCGTAGTTGCGCTACATATAACCCAATGGCCAGTTCTGGGAGCGAATGAGAGGAGTCTGCTGTAGAGTCAGAGTGAAAATTCAAGCTTGAATCTAAACCAACTCGGAGCATTTGAAGACTTGATGAAGGAGATATATCAATCAGACTGCAGTAGTGCATGCCACGGAAGCTTACCTGTAACGAGGGCCCGAGAAAGATTGCAGAGTCAAAAATCGCAAGACTCGATTTGGACTCGATTCAACCATTTCTGAGAACGAAAATGTAAACGAATTAAGCGCAGACATTGTCAAAAAAGATCCACATCAAGTTCAAATAACATTCGACCATGCCTTGAGTGGTCCTTCGAGTCATGAACATTGAACTATTAAATGTGAGCACATCTGATTCATTGATCGATGACATCACGGAACAAATCCGGCCCCCTCTTTGCTATGTACCCTCACTGGCACTGAGCACTGTCTCCTACTGTCTCTTGGCCTTTGGGCTCCTGGCCCTTGGTGGAACTTCCATGTGCCACCCCCTTTAACCGTCCCCGATCACATCCAAACACCCAACCCGAGATACGCCAACGTGCACGCTGTACCGCCGCGGCCCGCCTGTACTTACAACGTGACTTGCTTACAAGTACATCTGGGACAGGCACCTAATTGACGATTGGCTCAGGGCTTCTAGTCGAGACAATGCCGAAGACAATCGGTGGCATGGGCGCGCGTGGCCCGGGCATCACAGGCACCTCCCCGGCCCCAGTAATCCCCGCCCAGCTGGCCCGACCCCGTCTGCGGCATAGCACACAACCCTTATCCCGTTGGGCAAGAACACTGCGGCGTTGCAAGCTATCTGTTTCAACCGCCGAAATATTTGGTGTTTTTTTCTTCGTATAAGGTGTCCAATTGTTGTGCAGCAATTCATCCTCATTGAACAGATATCATTGTTCCATGTCGGTATTCAATCAATTTCGAAGTGAGCTTCCGCTTGGTACAGTGACTTGGGCTCTTGTTCGCCTCCGGCTCTCGGAACTTAACTTACACCCTTTGACCACTATTTTGCTGCGGCCCCTTTCTCACCTCTCACATTGCCTGCCAATAATCATATTTGATACCGTGCTTTCACCTCTGAAATTCCCAGTCATTGGTTGACAAGATGGCCAGCCGGTCTCCAAGCTGCAGCCCACCTCATCGATGCGAACCTTACTGTTAGGTTATTTGAATGTGCACTATCCCCGGGCAGCAATTAGTTGTACACGGATGAGACACCAGTGCGTGATGTCCTTCGAATTTTGCTGACCTCACTCACTGCCTACACATCAGCAGTGGTGATTCATTCTACCAGGCAAATAAATATGTAGTTTGGCTTACAACGAATCCCTGGAACTCGCCGGCCCATTTTTCGGAATATCCGTTCCAGAATACCATCATGTTACGTTGGATATCGATGCGCACTTCCGCAATCATGGTGCATCTGATTTCCTTGAGATTACATGCCTTGTGATCTTTTGACTGTCTTGAGACAATTGTCCGAGTTGATGTGCCACTTTCTTTTTTTGCTTTCTTCTAGGTCAACCGCGGCGAGTCCTTGGGGTGGTGACCGACAATGTGCGACCGTTTAACATCCTCTGACTGTTTGCATTATCAATTGACTGAGTTAATCAGAATGAGCAGTCCCAATCTAGATAGCGATAGCTCAGCACGGGATATCTATGGAGCAGAGGAAAGAAATTAGCAAGCTTGGCCCGCATCCTCGAATCTCAGCACATGGATCCGATATGCATGAGTTCAGTTGATTTTGGGTACATGGCTAATCATACCCAGCGGACGATGAGATAGTCCTCAATAAGGACATAGAATTTACAGTTGCGGTTAGATTTTTGCAACAGTGGCACTCACTATTATACGGTGCTAAGACTCAGTGAGGTTGAAATTTCTGTATTTCGAACATCTTAAAAGTATGATGCCGCACTTACAGATCACAATCTAAATGGACATAATTTCATAAGTGTATAATTAGTGTATACCATTCATTACCTGACTTGTACTGTTCCCATTGGCTTGAAGATAATGCTCTCATGTGATTCAAATGTTTCAATCGACAGCACGGCCATCAGCGGCATCAGCCCCGTACATCTCTCAAATTATGCAGTGAGGGGGAGAGGAAAAAAAGAAGGACGTAAGTGCGAGTTTGCCGGGCCGTGCCACGGCCCATCACCCCCAAGTTGTATTTCTGTGTCTGGTTCGATGCATTCTGAACCTCTGGGTCATTCATTCCCGCCCCATGCCTTCTTTTTATCTTCCATGCTGAAGCGCCCCAAAATTTTGCGGTATTGGGACGCCAAGCCTCTGTGTTCATGCGTATCACTGCGCGAGTACCGTCGTTTACGGGGAAGTACACCTCGTGTCGGAATCTTTCATGACCGTTATTTCAGAGTCTCGTGGAATCGAAATGGCAACTACGATGCCGCGCAATCCGGCACATCATTCACCCGAGATGGTTAGCGTGATCCAAACGTTCTCGCTTGGTTGCCGAGGACCCGGGAAAAAGTGCTGCACGAGTCTTCCCGATGGCGTGTGCTGTACATACCTAAGCAAGATGTGCATCGTTTGAAAGGAGAGCGAAACGAATTAAGTACTTGTGGATACAAAGGAAGCATGCACAGTGAATTCCCAGTTTACATCCGATCCAGTTATCGAACCTCATGTCAGTACGATCCGGGGGTACATAGCGGTGAGTGCGAGGCGCCCACGGAATTCTCGTTGCAAGATCTGCAGAACTAATGGAACACCGTGGTCTGCCCTCGTCAATTGAATTATCGCGATATTATCACCCGCTCGCGGGTGCCGAGTTCAAATTTGTGGCCGCGAATTTATGGAGAGGGGTCCTAGAATCGAATTATTGCTGTCCGTGGCGCGCCAGGAGGGTATGCAGTCCTGAACACAAGCTAGTGACCTAAAGAACACATTAGGACGATGAGTGGGCCGGATGATTTTGTTTATAGGATGTGGGGACGATCGAGGCGCTGTGATGCTGTTGATTTTCAGACCCAGAATGTGTCGGCGCAGGCTTGAGTCATGCGGGGCAGCCCTGGTGGTGGGGACTGAATCGGTTGCGAAAGCTACCGGATAGCGCGTCTATGCGTACCTTGGGTTTGGTGGCTGTATCGGCAAAGAGTTGGTGGCCATGTGTGAGCATAGGAGGGTCGAATAAATGGGACATGCATAGTGTGTTGGTATTGAGAAGATATTGAAGCGGAAAGAAGCAGAGAAGCGCAGGCTGCCGGGGATTTGTACCGCAGTTCGCTACACAGCCGCAGCAGAGCGCGAGTAGCGATGCAGAAGTAATTCCAGAGTGTTCTGATCAAAGCGAGTCAGTGCGTTGTCGACAGACGGGCTTGATAAGTTCTCGTTCTGTTCAGAGGAGCGCTTCAGTCCAGTCCAAGTCGCTAGTAGTGGCTGCAGTGCTTCGCCTGTCGGTGATCCAGATATCCGTAGTTATATGCAGAAGCAGCTATACTTGAGGTAAAACGTTGGCTATCTAGAGCTGTATGTCGTGAGCATTCTTTCATGGACGAGGTTGGGCAGAGGGAACTGGTGCTGCTTTAGTATTTGTTACGCGGAGTTTTGTCGGACTGACTTTCAAAGCCGGTGGTCTCCACGGCAATTGAGCGAGTGTGCCAGTGGTTGAACGGTTCAGATACGGCATAATTTCGCGACTTCGAGCGACATTGCGCACTAGCCGGGGCTCAGAGAGAAAACGGCGCGATGGTAAACGGACAGAGGTGATGCCGAACGTCGGCCGTGCCACGTAGAGGCACCGCCATTGATCGGCCTTCTTCTTCCGCTCAAAGCGTGCGTGCGTCTCGAATTCGACCTGGCCAAATCTCTGTCTGCATCTCGTTCCTGGATTGGCCGATGTACGGCGTGCGCTGCTCTCCGGCGCCTCTTTCGGCCAGCACCTGAAAGTCGGGTCGCCGCTCACTCGCACCTCCAACAAATGTCGTAGTCGAAAATGCCGATCGGTATTTTCAGCGGCTTCCCAAAACATCTACTCTTCTTTCCTCTCGTTACTGGATCGGCCGATGTACGGCATGCACTCCTCTCCGGCCTGCCACCACTCGAAAGAAGTCCGAGTCGGGTCGCCGCTCACCCGCATCTTCATCTCGGCGAGGCCTTTGTCCGTCGCGGCTAGCGGATCTACGCCTCTGTTTCTCTATTTCGCATCCTCCTTCCCGAAGGCATTTCATGTCCCACAAGCTTCACCTGCGTCCGGTTTGTGTCCTGCCCTTCGCTCCTCATTCGGACTCTCTCCTTCCTCTCTCCCTGCCGCAGCTCGCATCCAATCATGCGCTCGTACTCGCCCGTACGCGCCAGCATGCCGCAGGCTGCTCGTTGCTCATACGCACGCAGACGCTGTTCAGTGTGGGCCGACCGCGTTGGATGGAGGCCGGGCGCAGGCCAGCGCGATGTGAAGAGCGGAGCCATGCGCAGAAGGCGCGTCGGCCCTGTTCCTATGCCACTTACATCTTCTTTTCCCGTCAGGGTCTGCGTCCTCCGCCACGAAGCACTCGCTGTATCCTGCAGTGCGAGTGCAAACGCGGGAACGGGCGAACACGGCTTCGCGCGCATCTAACTGCGCTGTTCCGCTGCTACATCGCGCTTCCCGTGTTGGACGACTTCACCATCGCGCCCGTCGCCCTTTCGGACGTCGTTGCGTGCGTGGCCCCGATCCGCCCTGTCCATGTGAACGATCCCGATCGAAATCGGGGCAGGGATGCATGCGCGCAGGCGTGCGCCTGGGTGTAGGGCCGCGGGCGTTTGCTCTGCCGGTAGGCATCTCGTTCGAGCAGATCGGGAGGGCGTGTAGACGGTGCGCGGGATCCTGATGAGGGTCGGGCGCTGTGGAGTCGCGGGCAGCTGGGCAGGGCGGGGCGAACCGCGGGGACGAAGCCGATGGCAGTAGATCGTAGATGCAGCGCTTTACCGCCTCATTGCACCCGTCTTGATCGTGCGTCCGCAATCCGGACATACATTGCGCCTGACCATTATATCACTGCTGTACAAGTGCGTGAATATAACCTCCTTCAAATATGCCACGGAATTGAGCTCACTTCCGACACATATTCCAGTCGATAATTAAACATGCCGGGGACAGATTCACGCCCAAGCTCCTGCTCTGTGTAAGTATTACCCGCACAGTTGAAGCGGAACAATCTCTGACTTTCCTGAGAATAGGTTATGGATTTTTCAGGTGCTCAGCGCGGCGCTCACGCCGAGGAATATGCAGATGCCATCATCAGTATAACACCTGGCTTCGCTGGCTTATCGAAAGAGGCCCAAGCGGCCGAACGGCGCAATCTTATCATTGAGGCTGAAGAAGCAGAAGTCGGATGCGAGGTCCATTTCTGGCGATCCGCAGACCACGTCAAAAAAACCCATTTTTTGGTTCCTCCTGAACTTGCCAACACGTTCGAGAAGAGCTTGCGAGAGCTCTTATCACCCAAAACTATGTCGGAGCGATTCGACAGCGTCATCCTGGCGCTGAAGGCGAAAATTGGGTTGGCTGGTGGGAGCGCCGTTCGATAGCCTCCATGATTTTCCCCGGTGAAAGCGCTGTGGACCCGGCGCTGGCCGCGAAGGTTCCCTCGACGTCGAATCCCATTGAAAATCAGCACTCCCTCCTGCATCATGCCGTCGGGAAGGACCACGAATTGCTTCCGGGTATAGAAAAGATCTGGCTGCACGTTCGGGAGGTGGAGAAAAACTCCAATGCAATAAAAGGTATGTGCAAGACACATTTTCCCACCTTGCATTTATATTTGAACTTATATAGAGGGACATTTCAAAGCCAGAGAAGTCAGAAATCGCCGCCCCAAAAAACCTCCCGTATGGGAAGAAAATGATGGCCGTGCACCGGACACCGTCGCTGCTCTGGCTGCGGCGGATGGTTTAACCGACATCGTTGGGTCTCCGCCACCATCCGCACCTCCACAGATCCCACCACCGGCAGCCGTCGCTTATCCTCCCCGGCTGCTGAAGTCCTATCAGTGGGACGCTCCCAACTCTTGCTTCTTTGCCACCGGCCTCGAACTCTGGTTCCGATCTTTTGCGAGATGGCCCCAGACAGAACAAGCCGCATTTCTTGCGGTCCTCCCACCAAATTCTGCTCTTGCAACCATCTTCCGCCATTTTTGAACGCCGACTTACGTGGATCGCAACTCCTCGGCAGCCGATATAAAGGGGTTCGGGAGCTTAGTCTCGCTCAGTCCAATGTCCGCCACGCCATATTCAATCGGTGGAAGCTCTACAAGCACAAGGACGACTGCGGTTGTGCGACTACTTGGTTGCATCATGCAATTCGAGGGAGTCGCCCTGGAAGATGGTGTTTCATTTGTTGACAATCACCTCTCGTAGGACTGCGAAACCAGTGTAGATGTTCGGCTCCATTTCGGTGTGGCCCATCTATTGTCCGGAGCATGTCCCTCTCACCACGAGACCCGTGTGAGAGTAGGAACCGTTCAGGATTTACTACGCATTAATCTCTTCGATCTTCGGGTGTCTCGTCGGACAGGCAGGCCAGAGACATCACTTACAGACTATTCGCGAACTGCACACCCCGAATTTCGCCAGGCAATTATGAAGGAGGCACCACTGTCGTTCATTCCCTTCCCGCCCAGCTCTGTGCTCACCCTGATTGTGCTGGCTCTCAACTGCTAGAAATTCAAGCGATTGAAACGCTGTGGCCAAAGCTTCTCCAAACTAACCCGGACTCTGGAATAGAGCCGCGCCTTCCCATCACTCGCTCCTTCCACATTGAAGGCTCCGATGGTCTTATCACTTACGAACTTCTCGGGACTACCTCTTTCGATTTCCGCCGCTGCTATTGGACATCCGTGATACTCATTGGTGACACGACATTCTAATATGACGACCTTGTTAACGGGAGATCTCTGGTCCGACAAGGACCGGCCGAATTGATTTCCACTCCAGATCCGCGTGCCGTACTTTGGGTGTACCATCGTACTTCAAAAATCGCCAAGGTGCGAACAATCTACCGGGGTGCATACACATTATATAATATATTTACATGCTCTTCAAGACCATCAAGCCATTACGTGACGTGGTTTCAAGGTACGATGAGGCAAGCAGGATTGACGCTGCTCGCCCTCCGAGACCTCCCTCCGTGATCAGCGACAACTCGCCACCACCAGAATCGCCGCAACACTTCCCTCCCGCGACCCCTGCTCCCGTAATCCCTTCGGCATCGTCAGGTGCTGCTCCATTCCCCGTCGACACATCGTCGCCCATCTACGAAGGTGCACCTCCCCCCGAGATGCCGCCTTCATCTGAATGGTGTCGTGGTTGCCGGCGGATATGCGATCACGCCTCTGGCAAAGAGTCAATGGTGCAATGCATTGAATGTGGATTCTGGTTCCATGTCAAGTGTGTGCTGGAGGCCGAGTAGAGTATTGATCTCGAGAATTTGGATGCATGGATGTGCGTCGACGAATCACCAATCCGTCCCGTAGCAGTCTGGAATGATAACCTGTGACTCCATTCTTTCGTACCTTTTCGGGAGCTCACCCCGTCCTCGCAGGATCGGTGAATTCCTCATGTTCAAAACACGACTGGAGGGCAGCTATTATCCTGCGCGGCTGGAAGGATTAACCCGCGGAGGGGAGGTCAGAGTCCAGTGGTACCGGGACAACATTTATGATCGACAGGAAATACCACTTGAATCTGAGTTTGTCTGCGCAAAGCAACTATGTGCAGACATTGTGGTTGCTCAAGCCGACGTGGCTTACACGAAGGTAGTGATCTCCGTCTACTGTCAAGTATACAGCTTACGAATTACAGGACAACGTGGGCATGATACAATGGCCATATCGATTGGCAGAGGGCGCACGAGACATTCACAACTTCGAACATCCCGAAATATCGGACGCACTTCTCCATTCGTGTCAGTCCATCCTCGACATCATCATTGGCTTGCCCTCAGCTCCACATCCAATCGGGCCGGATTATGAGCAGTGGGTGGCGACTGGCGGAGAGCTGAGAGACATTGACCGAGCCAACGACTTCGTGCGCGAATTCTTCAGCCTCAGATTTTGCCTGGGGATGCATCGTTGATTGACCCGCACACAAACTACGTGGTTCGGTCCGTTCCCCCCGACATACAGGCCATCGAAGATGTACCCGCCGCTCTCTCGGAGGCCTTGCGTCGGCGCGCCACTATACTAGCCCCGAGTCCATTCCAGCTGGTCATTATGCGGCTTTATCTGCGGCGCTCTTCTGCGGATGACCCCCAGATATATTTCCTTGCCCGCACTTTCACCGAGCACGAGTGGAACACAATCTCGGACAACGATCCCTTGTACCTGGCAAAGAAAGGAAGGATCACCAGACATATGACGGATCCAGAGCTTGCCCTGCAAGCTGCTGAAGAGTCTGGCGGCCAAAACATCCCTCCGCGATGGTGCAAAATTACATTCGCCTTGCGAAGGCTGCCGCCGGTCGCATCCCCCCAAAATTTATCCTTGCCAGCGCCTACACATTCACGGGCAATGAATACATTTGGCAGGATACCGAATTAGCCAGCAATAATCCGAAATCCATCCGTCCAGCCCTCTCTCGGAACCTCCAGCCGACTTGACACCACTGGATACAGAGATGCAGATTACCTTCGAAACGGATCTCAGGCCATTGAAGTGCAAACATGAAGATGGCTTAGAGCCCGAGGACATCCCGGAGCATGGTGCAGCCAGCCGCGGTCGGATGGTCCCATTGGTCCATTGCGGCGAAGCACACGGAAGCGTAGATGAAGGTTTGGAATACAATATCAGGGTCTATTGATAGTTAATAGTATTCTGGGTAGATCCTGTCGGTATTCTACACAAGTAACTTGGACCGAATTTAGCTGCGCCGACAATGAGACAATGTACGGGTTAACTTGGCGGTAATTGATAGTATACTTGTTTTGATCTGACTTGGCGGGCTAAGTTAACTCAAGTAACTTTAAGTTCAGGCAAGTAAAGCTAAGGTAAGCTAAGCAAAGTTCACTGCGGTTCTTGCTTTAATTTGCCTGTCTCTTAACAGAAATGATGCTCATTGTGATCCCAACTGAAACCAACCGTACAAAAGTACCGATGCAAGTATCCAGCATGCATGCTGGCACTTTTCCATACATGCGACTTAGTTCCGGAGATGCCTTCCTGTTCGTCGTGAACTGGAAACTAGTTCATTGTGTACCAGAAGAGCCCGTCGAATAAGTCTCGGAAAGAGAGGTTTACCCAACTCAATACGCCTTCGCTCCTCGGCAGTGTCACAGTGAGCATGTTAAGTTCTCGAGTTCAACTTAACAGCGACGATTCAGGCTTTCCGCATGAGGAATGCAATTTGTAATTACACAGGAAATTGCGAGTGCTACAGTCAGGATTCTACTAGAGTATAGAAAGGATTGAATTGGTGTAACGGTACGCTATGCTAATACCCCACTCCTTTATTATTTCCTTTCCCATCCATCAACTCCCATCACTACGCTTGGCGTTTGACATCACATCCATTTAACCCCGTGTTTCGTTTTACTCCTGACTGCTACTAGTATAAATACTGTTGTCCCTAGCCTAGTTTCTCTAGTCAAATATATCCCGTACAACACTTCTACCCGTTGGACCGGACTATCCAACAATCTCTGAACCGTGTGCTGAAACTGCGCTACTATCTAGCCAACAAACTATCTAGCCGAGTCTACTTTCGTCACAATTGGCGGACCACCTACCTGGTGTGAACAGACCCAGGAATGGATGGCGGTGTTGAGAGATCTTTGCACTAGCGGAGGAGACCCATAGGAAGCTCACAACAGGCTATATTCTTCAGGCAGTAATGAGGCGAAACCGAGCTGTTCAGCTTGTGATTCTTGCAGTTGTATGGGACAGCAGATTGAGCAGTGGAAACAAAGCAGGCCCTATCCAGAGAGGGATCATAGGTTTGATAAAGCCCGAGGATATCGTCAGTTGCCGGCCTGTGAGACCAAGAGGGAAGCAACACTTGAATAAATTCCGCAGTAAATTGCACACAGAGAGAAATGGGACCTCGATTGAATACAGCAAGGATCCTGCGTCGGGGCCTCTATTTGACGGAAGATCCTCGGCCGCAGCTCAAATAGGATGTTAAACCGGGCTGCGCCATTACTACGAGAAACTGCGGCAATCACAGTGTTCTGCGGCGCAGTGAGAATTGTGCCTACCGTTCAGGGATTGCATTAATCCGCACTTCGCTTCAAGACCCCGAAATGGTGTAAATTTCTGCAGGCTCCAGTGGTCCGGAGGTTGGGAAACTACGGGCGACACGGAAATAGATAATGAACGTTGCTGCAGGGAGGGAATTTCCGTAGTCCGTAGTTGTGCCAATGGAGTAAGTGAATCCCACAAAAAGAACACGAGCAAAATGTGCAGGAGGAGAGGCAAGCAGAGACAATGGAGATAAGTGCAGATGGAGCAAGGGCCAAAACACATACCAACGAACGAGGAGCATCTCGTTAAAGAACGGTTAATCAATCACTCGTCATTTAGGAATGTTAGATTTTTTCGGAGGCCTCCTCACAGGGCCTTACATTCATTGTCATTGGAGAAGGTCGGAATTGGAGGCATCTCTTCGCACGTATGCCAGTCGGATCAATGCAGTTATACTCATTGGCCATTGTGATTATTCGTATCCCTCCCATCAATTCGACTAGTGACGAGGTAAATTTGTGCGTAGGCTACATGGAAGGGAACCACTGTCGGCCCTACAGCTTGAATCACACATACCTCGTTCGGACTCCTTCGCGCGCATCTTGCCTGGGATTAAATGGGCCCGAGAGATTGACAAAGCCCCACAGAAAGCTGGGAAGAATCATGGTGAGGGATATAAGACAAGGATGCAGTAATATGCATGCTGAATTTTCCGCGATGGCCACACAGTTTTTTGTGCGTATTACTTCTGCGTTGCACGGTAGCGGTGTGGGCGGAGTTTGAAATAAGTTCGGGATGCGTGGGAAAACTTAAGTAACTTACGGCTTGATGTGTAGAAGGGGCAAGTAAAGGGCAAGTTAGTCCAAATAAGTTACTTTTGCGCACTCGCGGCGGAGGTGGCAACCGCTCCGAGTGCATTAAGCAGAAAATCCCCACTCCGAGGACAGATCGAACGGGAACGGAGCAGAGAAAGCGGGAACTAGGGCTGCCGCCCGTTACCGTCGCCACGGTTCGACGTCACCCGTCGAACGGGTGCCGTGCCCGTCCCGTAGCACATTTTTATCGTACTCGCACGGCCCGTTGAAACACGGCCGTCACGGCGTTCGACGGCTTTATTAGCTACCACTCTCAAAAGTGGTGAATCATCCTGGATCTGCTCCAGAACGGTCGTGGACGCATCTGCATACATAAAGCATTTTCATCCGCTATCTACGCGGCGGATACTACAGATGTTCAAAGTTTTGGCCTGAACGCGGCAATTGCCGCAACTGATGGCGGAGTTTGAATCATTTGAACTGAACAACAGTAAGGCTTTACGACTCGGTGAAATGGGAAAGAACACAATATGATGTTCATGAAGCCATTTGAACTCCATATGTACACATTGGAGTCAATTCTGAACATGTATGAGTGAATATTTGGTTCTCAATTACCTGTTGCCGTTTTGACGGCCGTGACGGCCGTGCCGTCGACCGTGCCGTCCCGTTCAGATTATTTTAAACCCTTGACGGGCCGTGAATCAACGCCGTTGCCGTCACGGTAAGCGGGCAGCCCTACGGAGAACACCAAAGCAGGAGGATACAACGCGGCGCGGCCATCCACAGACGTGGAAATACACCGTCACGACACTGGGAATGGGGGGGGGTGGCAAGGGGGCACGAGAAGCAGGTCAAGAAGGTCGCGATCGGATGGGC
>JARKIE010001120.1:0-15744 GCA_029378255.1 Mycena rosella | reverse complement strand
GGCATTACCGGCAGGACGGCAGCAGCCGCGCGGGGCACCACAGGGCGAGCCTTGAGTGCGCATGGCGACTATTGCCACGACGCATCACCTTTGCGATCGAACAGCGAGGGCAGGAGGTGGGGAAGGCACTTGAGGGAGCGGCGGGCTTTAGCAGGAATCATGAGTGAGGTGTTGGGGATGGTAGATTCAGAGAGAAAAACCCCACCTTTATACCGAGAGGAATCCCAAGCCACAAGCCACCAAGCCACCGGTTGCCTAATCCGAGCATGGCCGCCGCCCAAAGCGGAAAGTTATCGACCACTGCGATCAAGCCACCGGTTGCCTAATCCGAGCATGGCCGCCGCCCAAAGCGGAAGGTTATCAATCCGCAACTCGAAATGGAACAATGGCGCTTCGGTTGCCATCATACAGCTTTTCGATTGGCTAAACGATCCAAAGACCATCAGTACGCATCGCAACCAGTTTAAAAATCGTACAAAATCACGAAAGGATCAAAGAAAACAAATTGTTTCAAGACAGACATATCAGCGTAAAAGTAAAGGACATAGTAACATAAGAGTAAGTAAACATGTAGTGAATTTGAGCTACTAGTCGTCGTTGTCAGCGTCCTCCGCATCATCAGGACCATGCATCTCGTCCAACCAAGATACTACCCGCTCGACCGGGCCTCTTGAGCCACCGGGCACCTGCTTCAGCCCAAACAGCGGCGGTGAACTCTTGAGCGGCTGCCGCGTAGGCGCGCAGGTCCCACAACTGGGTTGAACCCGGCGGCAACGTCTTCAGCGACTGCCGCGTAGAAGCCGACAGCGCCAGGTCCGACAACTGCCAGGGTGGACCGTTAGTGAGCGTCAAAACGGATTTTTTTTTAAAGCACTCACCAGACACACTGCCGTACCGGATGTCCACCCCATACATCACGGAACGAGTGGCGACTGTCAAAATAGACTCAGCAGCTGCCAACGGGTGGAAGAAAAAACCAGGACGCACGGTAGGCGCGCGCCACGGGGCCCAAGCCGGCGGCGTAGATTTGGGCGCGTTCCTGCATTTCGTAGTCGAAGGCGGAGGAGTCCTGCGAGGCGGTCTCGTGAAGCTGCGCTGCTGAAAGGCAAGAGTCAGCAGTAGCGATCGGAGTCGAGTTTATACACATACCTTGCTCGCAGCCCCACCAGTAAGCGTCAAAGATGGACGCCAACTCTGCGGCTTGATGCACGGCGACGCGAGCATTGTCCTGGTGCTCCTCCGGGGTGGAAGGGGCCAGGTGTGGGAGCGGGAGAGATATGGCGGCCTCGGGAGGGCAAACAGGGCGAGAAGGAGGCAGGGGGAGAAAACGGCGGTCGGCCAACAACTCGTTCATCCGGACATGCGAGGCATGGTCCTGATTCAAGAGTTGACGCTCCGCGAGGCTGGTGGTCAAGGCGTGGAGGAGTCGGCGCTGGAGGTGCGAGGTCGCGCGCCAGTTGCCGATGAACATGGCGGAGCTGGGAAAAAATTGCGATAGGACGGCCTGGGTCCGGGGGCGGGCGCGAGGCGGTTCAGGGCGGGGGGTAACGTAAACGCCGCCGCCGCGAACGGGGAAAGGTTGAGGGGTACGGTCAAAAAATCGTTCAAGTATAGTCTGGAGCATGTTGGGTCAGATAAGCGCGATTTGGAATGCGTTAGGGAAATCCACGCACCCAGCCCTTCATTTTAAATCTCCCTGCGCATGCCACCCAAAGCGCGCGATCGGCCACCGCGAGGATCCCATTGTCGCCGAATGGGGCGCCATCAACAGCGACCATCATTGTCGACGAGGACGACCTGCTCGATCGCCCACCCGTTCGGGTAAGTGAAAAATATCTTATTGTTTGACGGTGGCTTCGCTTCGCTTTCCTTCAATCTTCATGCTGGGCGCCTTGCTCGCGTTGGACGTGCATGCTGCACCCTGTTCTGCATTTTATTCTATATATTTATGTACATTGTATCTGCTGGGTAATACTCTATCTAATACGTATATTAAATACATGATGGTGGTCGGAAGCAAGAGCAGAATAGGCGCCGGAACCAAACAGTGCGCTACTTAAGGTGACAGCCGTCGGCATGGCTCGGCATGCTCATGCGGACACGTGATACGTCGCGTCGCGTCGCGTCGGCCGTTGTCTTGTTTAAAAAAATACCAAGGCAAACGAGGATGGTACCAAATTTATTCTAGTATAAGCTCGATCTCTCCTCCGCGTTTCGATAAATATCGGCCGTCTCTACCGCATCCAGCGTCCCGAAATCCTCGTCTTCCCCTCCGCTATCCTCCCCCTCCTCGTCGTCAGACACATTTCGACCATAATGTCTGTCCTCGCCGCGGGCCGCAACATGGGCATCCACAACGCACGCAGATATCTCCGCCGCGGCCGGCCCCCAAGGTGGCAACGCGGCCTTGTCTACGCCTAGGTCGGGTAGACACTTGTCCCAAGTGGCACACAAACACACCAGCTTGTTGCGAAGTAGTTGTAGCTGGTATCTGTCCTCGCTTTTACCTGTAAATGAGTTGTTAGCGCCCTCCTTCCCCCCCATTCTCTTCGAAAAAACATCGCGATATTCACTATGGCCCACTCCTCCGCGAACCACTCCTGCAAAGAACACCTCTCCTTCTTCAATCGCCCGTCCTCTTCGTCGCACCGATCGAGCTCCAGCATCGCCTTGATACCGGATCGGACCTTTTCGTCCGACAACCAAGGCGGTGGTTCCGTCGCCGACCCGCGTCGTCGTCGTCCAGCCCGACGTCTTGCCAAATCCCGTCATCGACATCCAGTTGCCATATTCCTTTGGCCGGGATCGGCTGGGGCGCGACGGCACCCCGCGGTGCCTTGCCTTCTTGAACGAGCTTGGCGATTTCTCCACATAGCTTGTTGTAGTCGGCGTTAACCTTACTGATCGTTGGCTCACGACGCTTGACTGCCGACTCTGTGTGCGAGTACAACTTCTGATCTACCTCAATATATCAGTCGTTGTCCTTCATTTGAAGCACAGTTAGCTCACCGTTCACCAGCCGCCGGAACGAGCGTTCCACTTTGTCTAGCTCAAACTTCCTCGACCGCAGGCGATCGCGCAGTCGACGTTTCAGCGCGCGCGCATTCATTCTGAGACGCAGATATTGGCTTGTTGCCAGGGTGTGCAACGCCTGGCGTTGAGAGACGCCCAGCGCGGCCTCCTTGTTGCGCAGTTGACTTTCAGCTGTTGCCACCGCCACCTCTGCCGCCGCCAACTCCACTTGATAAACCGGCGCCTCGGGATCCTCTTCTTGCACGGCGTCCAAGAATCTGTTTCGGATCTCGGTTACCCGGGTTCTGCGAACCTTTAATGCGGTACGCATAAGCATAACCGCATTCACTGCCTGTTGGCCCTTGTTCTTTGAGCGACCTGTAGCATGCAGTTCAGTCGGTCAGCCTGTCCAATCCAGCAGGGCGATTGGCGTACGGGGCAACGGCTTCGTCTGGGTTTTAACTTGAAGAGCCCACTGCTCGCGCAGTAACGATACGGGCTTGCCGCATCTGGCCAAGGCGGCTGTAGCTTCGGTGCGCTTCTTCATACTGTGTAGATGACGCCGCCGGATCCATTCACCGAGGTTCGTCAGACTGGCATCGTCGGCGTGCTCAATCTGCATGTCCAGCGTGTAGAGCCTGTTGTAATACTATGAAACCATCGTTAGATAGTGAATTTGTAGGATAAGCTCGCGACATACACCGCAAATCCGCAAGTTGGCTATTAAGTGGCTAATCGAGTGCCAGAATCGCTCGCATCCCTCGCCGTTCGTGAAGCCAAACCCCTTGCGTTTGCGCGGGTGATACAGCAGCTGACAGGCCCATTCATGCCCGAAAGCATGAAAGACGGACACCGCGAATGCTAGACGGTCCATGAAGCGGCCCAGGAAGCCCCACTTCCGGCAAGTGCGCTCGAATGAGCATGCGACGTCGTACAGGAGGCCGACGGTGATGTTGAGGGGGAGGTGTTGAAAGAGCGTCTCCATAAGCACCACCACGTTAAACTTCTTCTCCCCCGCCGAGTGCATGTTCACCAGCCAAAGGACTCGGTCGTGGCGACAAAGCAAGCCCATGATGGCGGTGTCTTCGAAGAACTCGGTGCTCGCCTTCTCTTGTTTCTCGTCCGCTGCTTTGAATGATGCCTCGCACCCGTCCAGAACCGAGCGGGGAAGGAGCAACTCAGGGTGCTCATACCCATCCTCTGCCTCCAACGCATCCTCCATAGCCTTCTGGCGTTTCGCCCGCTTCTCCTCCACTTGCCAGACCTCGTCCACGTAGGCTTCGGTCCGGGCAGCGTCTTCCTCGGGAACGAAGTGCGTTTTGGGATGCGTACGAGGAGGGTCGCGCGGCGACTTTCTCTTCTTCTGCGTGAAGCACGCGTCAATGCAGACGTTGACGTCCGCGCTGCGAACGGTTAGTATGGGTGGCAAATCCGGGACGAGTGGCACACACATCATGGCTGGGTCGTGCTTCACCCCGCCGAAACACGCCGGGCAGCGACGCCGCAAGTACTCGCTGGGACGTGTGCGCGGGGATGGCTCCGGAAAAGGCAGGGGCGCCTCCCGGCTGCGTGATCTTCTCCGCTTTTGTCGTTGGGGAGCAGGCGATTGACCCGCAGACCTGGGTGTGGGTGAGGCCGAGGACGAGGACGAATGCGACCAATCGGCCCGGCGTGTGCGGCGCGGGCGTCGCCCCCGCGTGGGGATGCAGGCGAGGTAGATGTGTTTCGGGGAGTGGTCGGACTTCCGGGTGGCGTTACTGACGCGCGCAGAAGCGACGATTCCCGGCGCACGGAGCTGTGTCTGTGTCGCTGGGTTCTGCATCTGAGGCAGGCTCTTCTTGCGCAATCTCTTGCGGGTTCCCGTCTAGATACGTGGCGCGCGCCTCCTCCAGCTTCGTGCTGTACTGTTCTTTCGTTTGGTTGCGCAGATGGATGTACCACAGTAGGCAGTTACCAAACCGGCGACGCAAAGAATTCTGCTCAGGTCCGTCGGTTAATATTTCGACTACAGAGGCTATGAGACGCACCTGGTGGTCCAACTGGAAACCCATACTGCCGAGGCACCGCTCCAGCGTTGTGGATAATGCAGTGTTGTTAGGGGCGATTTGAACGAAGAGATTCATGGTGAATTCGAGTACGCCAAGTCCACCGCGAGGGACGGGTGGAAGGGCGCGCAGGGGAAGGCGCCGTACTTCATGAGCTGGACGGCAGCCGGCGTGCATTCACATATCTCGAGCTCTATATCTTCTACGCCTACAAAAGCCTCAGCGGCATTTCCACCAGGCACAAGTCAGAACGTACTGGAGAATCGTACAAGCGCGATCTTGCGCTTCGTTATCGAGGCGCAAGGATGTCCCCCGTGCAGGCTCTACGAGCCTGAAGTACCAGCGTGTCGCAGTATCGCAGCGACTTGGTTAGATAGAGTGCGCGGACGAAATGCGGGATCAGGGGAGGGATGACCTCCTGTTGCCAGCGTCGCCATTGATTGGACCGTTTTCGCGCGTGCTGCGCGCTGTCGGGTGCGGGCGTTCTGTCCATCGGCATCATGTCCCGGTCGTCGTACGGGTCCTGCTCCTCCGGGGCGTTGTCTTCGTTAAAGAATCGACGATCCAACAGGGGTGGCAAACGCGGTTGGACCAGTGTTCGGCCGTTCGGTAGGTACACGTCAGGCCGAGTGCTGATGTGGGGACTGGTGTGGGCCCGGTGATGAGGAACGCTCGGACCTGGAACGGCCAGGTAGGACAACGGCTGGGCGGCTCGGCGTTCTTTGGCGGTGATGCGTATTGCCATCGTGGAGGGACTGAGCAGAGGGTGAGCGGGCTGATGCGATAGGACGACGGATGCGCTGCTTACGGCGGAACACGCGGAACACGCGTTGCGTTCTTTCGACGCATGCTCATTCGGCCATAGCGCTTATTGCTTATTGTCTCGTTGTTCTCTTTTATTCCTTGTTGGGCAATATTATCTACGGTACTATACAACACTATCTACGGTACTACTAACGGGTATACTACGAGTTACTACATACGGTAGGTGGTGGTTAGAGACAAAGAGCGAAAGAAGCGCCCGAGCCAAACAGCGCCCCACTTAAGGTGGCATCTCTCGGCACAGGTCGGCATCCACACGACCACGTGCCCGCAACTCGACGCGTCAAAGTCAAGTGAATCTCAGTATTCCAGGCAATGCATGTAGTTATATTATTGACCGTCTATAATACACCAATTTACACCAATTCGCGTAGTTACATTATTCACCGTCTATAATACATATGTATATTAGTTAATATCAGATTATATTACAAGTCGCCTCAATTGAAAGAAGTCGGGGAAGGAATGTTCAGGCGAGTCGATGGCCTTGTTGGTCGAGCGGCAGAGAGCGAGTTCATGATAGAAGCCAGAGCTTCCCAGCTCAAAGCGTACCGCGACGACTTTGTCGCGGTGACTGTGCTGAATGTGCGGCTGCATCTCCGCATACTCGCCAACCTTCGACTTGTCGTTCTCAATGTCCCCACCAAGAACCAGCACGCGCTGCGCAACTTCCACAATTGAGCGACCGTCCTCGCCAATTCTCAAAGGCAGGAGGAACTGCCCAGGGACCTGCTGCGGCAGCCCGCCGTCACCGCCCACCCGATACACCTTGAACTTCGTGCGTTTGAGGTGGCTCTCCGGGAATGGTTCGCTGAGGAGGACGACGCCGTGGCTTGCCCTCTACGCGGTGCAACTTGGCCGAGGTGCTCATTTCTTTTGTGCCTGCCCAGCCCGCGACCCCCCTTTATTCAAGACATCCACACGTTTGTGGACCACAGCGGCGGTGCACAGCCAGGCACCAGTGTCTTCGCCCACTAGTGTGTGCGTGAGAATTCCTCTCAAACCCCCAAAAGCTTCGTCACTGGCGCCCGGTTGCAGTTGCGGCACTGGGGTACCCGGTCGCGTCGAAGGACCAGGGACTAACCATTGCCGCGGGAGAGAGGCTGTCTCCCGGAGTCCGCTTGAGCAACCAGTTGGGCAAGAAGCGGGCTTGGGCCAGCGGCAGGTGCGTCCTGATAACTGCGCATCAGTAGCCCACTCCCGCTCAAGAAGAAGAAAATGTATGCAGCATGAACGAGCTTCTCGATCCCCACCTGAAACTGGGCACCACTAGTTTCTCGTACTGTCGCCATGATCCCCCGCGTGTCCCCCGGATGTTTTTGCACAGCTTGAGATCCTGTTGCTTGAGGCGCTCCGCGCGCTCCTTACTGTCAAGGTCGGCGATGACCGTCCCCGTTTGCCCTTGAAGATGCTCGCCTTGTAGGCGTCGATGCGTCGGTAGGTTCCTTGGGCGCCGACCACCAGGACCTCAAGGCCTTCAAAACGCCGAGCGACGCGCTCGGTCAGCTCAGTCCGTTCCTGGTCCAGTTGGTTCAGCTTCGACACAAGCGTGTGAAGCTTCTTGAAGTCCCAGGACGCAATGGTGGCAGTCGCAGCGTTCCGCACGTCGTATTCTGCAAAATACGCATTCTCATCTTCCTCGTTCGTCAAAGGGACGCTCAGAGCAGGTAAGGCGGGTAAGGGAATGCTGGGGTGCAAGACCTCTGATCGAACAGTATACTGGCCGGCGCTGGTGTTGAGCGCAAACATTGTACTGGAGTTCGTGTCCGCATTGAAAGGTAAAAAATCCATGTCAGACTCCCGAACTCGGAACTGTCCAACAATTAGGAACGAGCTTGTAGTATTCATGAGGATACACACCGTATGCGCCACCAAAAAATCCAAACTTTCTTTCGGCTCGATCAGCGACGACTCGCATGTTGCACCCTGTGGAGTTTCATTTTATTTTTTAAAGAAATGTTATAGGATGAAATGAGGCTTACGTCGAATATTTCTAGGACAGCGCCTGGGTGTATGACGGTTACAAAACCTTTCCGAGATTTCAAATCGCCACGAGCCACGACGACCTCATCCCCAAGGGGGAAATCTCTGCGGAGTCTGCTGAGTTCGATTTCGAACATCTCGTCGTCCTCCCCCTGTAGCGTGATCATTTGACCAGAAGGTATTTCCGGAATGTCCTGGATCTGTACAATCCAGGCGACGCCACTGTCCATGCCTCGATGTGCGCCGGTGACACGGACACGGTCCAAAATACAGGGAGTGGGTGATGGATAAAGGACATGTCGTTTGAAGAGATTGAGCGGGTGCCAGGCGCCGCGTGCGCCACCTTTCATGAGGGCATCGTCCCCGCGATAGAAGATAGCATCATCCCCGCGATAGTGGGGGACTGAGGTGAGCGAGCCGAACAACATCCTTGCCCTCAATGGGCGCACCTTTCAGCCGGGTATAATGGTCGGACCCCTCGTGAACAAAATCCTGGATCTGGGTTATCCAGACGTCTGCTCCGGCGAGGGTACCAGCGGGGGGTAACACAATTGCACGGTCTCCTGCTCGCAGCGCAAACGCAGGACCGATGAACCGGGCCGCTGTCATGACTTCCCGGAATTCATGGAAAGCACCTAAAAATGGCGCGACTTCCTCGATGGTGGGGAAGACACAGGGATTCCTGGCTTTGAGTAAGGGGCGGGGGAAGTGAACCGTTTCGTGCTCGAGTAAGACCTGGTTGTTTGCAACAGTGAATGCGAGAACCGGTTTGGATTTCCTCAATTCTCGGAAGCGAATCCAAGTCCCAATCTCTTTGGCGTCTTTGGACGTGGCAGGGAGCAGTTGTTTGAGTCTGAACGCTGTGCGGGCGGCGCTCTCGTTCTCATGCGGAGGCAAAGTAGGCGCTGGTTTGGCATTGTTTCGAGGACGGCCTGCTCTATCGCACGTCACAGTTCTGGGTCGTGCGCCAAGTCCTGCGCGGTGTCTGATAATGGCACGAGGTGCTGCTCTTCCGCCTCCATGTCCTGCAAGTAGCTGGCGGCCTGCTGGTCGTAATGCTCGGCCAACTCCTCGCTATCGACAATGTCACGCCGCTGTATCTGGCGCTCGAGCGGTTGCACCAACTGGGGCAATGGCGCGTCGTCGATGAAATCTGGGTGTTAGGTTGTAAGCCGACTGCTCGTGAGCTAGTTGTAAGAAGACTACTGACCAAGGTCCTGCTGCGTCATCACAAGGACATCATCCTCTTCGTCGTCGTCCGAATCCGAATCCGAGGTCTCCAAGTCGAAGAAGGTGGCGGCGCCATCTCGGCGCCTACGCTTGCGAGGGGGGGAAGGGGAGCGAGACGGAGAGCGAGAAGGTGCCCGCGCACTAGTGGATTGGCGGGGCCCGCTGGCAGATTGGCGGGGAGCGGCCTGGGGGAGCGCCGTGGGTTCGCGAGTAAAGGGGGTCGGGGTACGGTACGTGAATGGGGTGGGGCTGTGGGAGTCAGGTAGGAAGAGGGGGCTCGATTGGTAGGGCGCCGCCTGGGGGAACGCCGTGGGTTCGCGAGAGAAGGGGGTCGGGGTACGGTACGTGAATGGGGTGGGGCCGCAGGAGTCAGGTAGGAACAACGGGGTACAGTTGCGCTGCCAAATCGAATTAGAATGGAACATTGTCGTGATGGAAGTAGCATACCGCTTGTTCAAAGGAGGCAGGGCCCGCAAAAAACGAGGGAGCGCGCGCCGGCAACTGGGCGGTCTGGGCGGGCTGGAGTAGCGCGGAAATGAGCGGCAAGAGCAGCTCCAGGGGAACGCGATACGGCGCATCTGAGTGCAACTGCTCCTCGTGCCCTGCCAGGATAGCGGGCATCGCGAAGGCCGCCGCGTCAGCGTGCTGTACTTCGGCCTCTATGTCGTCATTGTCGTCCTCAGGCCCGTCTTCCTGCATGGATTCGTCTTCGACGTCGGCGCGGTCGTCGATGTATGGGTTGCGGGGGTGCCTGGACGGCAACGCGTCGTCGTCGTTCATGGCGCACCGACAGCGTTATATGAAGGCTTTTTCTATTCTACTTTTTTCATCTTCTTGCTCACGAGATTTGACCGCGGGGGTCGGTCATTGCAGCGCTCAAATGTGTCGCATTCATATTATTATTACTATGTACGTGTCTACTAACTACGAGAGGGAGGGGACGCGGCTCACCTAGACATAGTGGAAGTTAGAAAGAAAAAGCGAAAGGTGGCTGTGCCTGATGCGAGGTCTATTTGGGGTGACAGCTCTCGGCAGAGGTTCGGCAGGGACAGATCTCGGCAGACTGTGCCGAGAGCCGTCAACCCAAACAAAGCTCGCATCGGGCACGGCCACCTTTCCCCTCTTGGTCTTGACCATCATGGTCGAGACTCAAGCCGGGCGGGCGTAGTAGGGACGGCGTAGGAAGGGAGGGCGAGGTCGGAGAGATGTAAATAGATGCTCTAGATATAGTTAGTTAACACGCAAAGTGGTAATGAGTGAAGAGGGACGCACAGAGAAAGCGCAAAGAGTAGAACCAGCAGAAAATAGTAGGGATGAGAAAGGAAAGAGCGTGACAGCGCACAATAGTAGATACTGTGTGGACGTAGTTAGCGAACATCGACGAGTGAAAGAAGCAGAGGAATACGCACAGGAAGGGTGTGGGCGAAAAAAAAAGAGTGGGAATCAAGGCAGTTAAAATCTAAACACGGGTGAGCAAGGAAGATTCGGAATGGGAACAACGCAACTAACGCGACATGGCGCTTACAGAAACGATGAATGCACGAGAGGTGCGCGACCTTGTGGGCAGTTCCAGGGTCGGACTCTGGTGCGTCCTGCTTGGCGGGCAGAAGGGATGGGGAAGGTGCGCGGGGATGAACACCTTGGGACAGCGATTCTTGGAGAGGTGAGCACCACCGCATACTTATACCAGTGGGGACTGACATTGTCTCCAAGTGCAGATTACACTTTGGGCTGCCTAAGCGAATCTTACCCGATTCAGTTTCTGGGTGGCCCAGCCGCAATACGAAGGGCTGGTGTTCTGATGGTCGAATCAGAGCGTGTTGTGAACAATGGTACGCATTGCCCTTACCAGGGCATGTTCGATATCCCACTAAAAAATTCAATAAAGTTGTACGCCAACTTTACCACCTCCCCTTCTCTCCGTCGTACACGGTCGAGCCAGCCAGCTCCCCAATCGCCCCCGAACCCCCCAATGTCAGCACCTGAGAGACGCCAGACGAGATCGAACAAGAGCGCGCCGTTGCAACCGCCGCTCGCCATGACCACAGCTCAACGCAAGCCCAGGAAACCACCAGTACGTCTGAATCTAGTGGAGGGAGGCAGACGAGCAACTCATTACTCGTCCGAAGCGAAACCGCACCCCCAACGCTGCTGCACCTGCCGCCGCCGCTACTGTTGCACCGGCGGAGCGTCCCCGTCCCCGTCCCCGTCCCGCCATCAAGAAGACCCCCACCTCCGCAGCTGCGGGAGACCACCCCACCGGCGCCCTGGCCACCGACCCTTTCAATCTGGCGGGCCGTGGTCGCCAGCCGCACGCAACCACCACCGCCTTGTCTGCTACCCGAACCAGACACTGCAACCGCGCCAGTCCCAGGGCGTGCCGCCACCGTTATGCTGAAAGACTACGAAGACGAGGTTATCCAGATCGTCGACTTCGAAGGGGTACCCGTCAACGAAGACGACCCGCCTTTCAAAGACCGAAACACGCCAGGGTACATGGAGATCGACGAGTTTGCAATCTGCTCTATCACGAGAGAAGAACGCGAGCCGTCCATGGACCAGGGCATGATTTACAACATCTCCCCCTCCCCAGGGCGTTCCCCTCGTCCTCAGTCGCATTCCCCGGACAATCGCCGTGATCCCCCGCGTGGCAGCCGCCCTTCCTCGAGGCGCTCGCAATCACACGATACTCTGCGGCCCTCCCCTTACCCTCATTCTCCGCGTCGCGGCCCGAGCCCGGCTCGTGGCACCCGCTCGCCCAGCCGCGCCGAGCGCAGCTGTTCCCCGCGCGGTGGTTGCAGCCCGCCAGGCCTGAGGCACTTGCAATCATACGATGCCCCACCCGACCACACTGGTTCCCCTCGTTGCGGTCGCAGCCCTCGTTGCATGGACTCTGTCAATTGTAGTCGTGATTGTAGCCGTCCACCGCCCCCTCCTCGCCCAACCCGCACTAGTTCCCCCCGCCGCGGTCACAGCCCTCGTCGCGCGAACTCTGCTGATCGTAGTCGTTCCGCCCCCCCCCCCGTCGCCCGACTGCCTTGCCACTGTCATCTCCCGCGGCCTCGTACACCCGCGATCGTAGCCATCCACCGCCCCCTCCTCGCCCAACCCCCATACCACCGTTGTCTCCACAGTCCGATCACAGGGACCTTCGTAGTCGTTCCCCTGCCCCCTGTGGTCCGACCGCCTTGCCCCCGTCGTCTCCCGCAGCCTCGTACACTCGCGATCGTAGCCGTCCACCGCCCCCTCCTCGCCCAACCCCCTTACCACCGTCATCTCCGCCCGCAGCGTCCTCCGTTTGCGCAGAGTCCGACCACGAGGACGTCGAGGGCAACGAGGACAACTCTGACAAGCCCGACTCTGACGACTACGAGAAGGTGAAGGCCCTTTTAGAAAGGCAGAAACAGAAGACGGCGGCGCAGCTGGGGCGGGCAGTTTCACGCCCTCCATCTGAGGTAGACGATGAGGAGGACGAGATCGACTTCGAGCGCGACATAGAGTGCGATGGCTACCAGGACGATGTTATGCCCAAGTCGAAGTCGAAGCCGAAACCAAAACAGAAGAAGAAGGCGGACGTTGCCAAGAAGGCGACCGGCAAAGGGAAGGGCAAGGATAAGGCGAAGGCGGGGGGCGAGGACGAGGAAGTTTGTGATCTAGAGGGGGACGAGGACGACGAGGACGAGGACGACGACGGGGACGGTCACAGAGCAGGGCCCATTCCCTCGGATATCCACGCCGCGCTAGTGGCTGCTAATGACGAGTTTTTGGCGGCAGTGGAGGTGCTGGCCAAAAAATGCGGCAAGTCGGCGCACACGCTTCACCAGAGCATTGGGACCATGGTCAAGGGCTCGTGGGGCACGTCTGCATGGAACATGTGGCAACAGTGGTACACTAATGAGCACCCTATGGTGAAAGGAGGTCAGTCTTTCCCGCTTCGCCATACATGTCCAATTTCTAACAAACCCTCCTTTTAGCGTCGATTCAATCATATAATCAAGCGTCTCGTGCAGCGTTGAAGAAGGCGTGTGGCCTGCCGGACGACCAACTGAAGAACTCCGACGCCGTATTGGAGAAGTTGCCGTGGTCGCACAAGTGGCGCAACAAACTGATGACGAATGCCACCAATGAGTGGCACGACCAGGGGAAATTTAAAGGCAAGGTGCAGGCTGGGCTGAAACCTATCCTTCAACAGGTGCGCGGTATTGCATTACTAAGCTTATCAGGGACATACTGACACCGATGACAGACACGCGCACTATGTGATGGGCTCGGCGTGCATATATTCGGCCTTGTGGTCAACACACAAGGCCAGGCCAGCTTCAGTTTTGGTACGACAGACACATACAAGGTGTACCGGAGTGGGCAGCTGCACACGCTCACCCAAACTCTCAAGGACTACGAACATATATTCGGGTGCGTCTAATAGCCAAAACTACCATGAAATCAAATAACTAATGGGCTGGGCGTCAGGATGATCGAGTTGAAGGCGCATGGAGGCCTGGGGGTCCGCTGCCTGTCGCCCTGCTGCCAACGGAGTTCGAAAAGAAGAAGAACGAGAACATGCGGGATGTGAATTGCTGTGTATTTGCCACCATCATGGCGCAACAGCTTCGTAAGTTTACAGTGCGGCGATATCTTTGACGCAGACTAATATAGTATATGTAGAGGCTGCGTGCACCGAAAAAATCGGGGCGAATATGGTGTGGGGGCCAGGCTCCTCAACTTAGCCTTCAAACACCAGTTCTGCGTGCAGAACTACCCGTGGCGCTGCAGGAAGCTGACCTAATCGTGGGGAGCTCGTTTAATATCAAGAAAGTCCAGGCCCAGCAGTACGACACATTCATACCGGCCTTGCGCAAAGCCAATGAATACAAGATGGTGGCAGATGACGACGACGACGAGGATGATGACGCAGGCGATCCAATGGCGATCGTGCCTTGGGACGAAGGTGTGTTATGATCGTGCAACGAAACATTGTGTATTGCTGACCAACATTCATAGACGAGAAGATGCTGTCGTTGGAGGCCCAGGCCTGCCGTTGGTGTCCACTGCGAGCGAAACCCTGTTGTACGTGCACGACAGCGCGGCGTACAACGAGGCCGTCAGCAAAGAACGGAACCTGGCGCCCAAGCATAAGCAAGGTCACACTGCGCGTTCGGCGGCTGTCCAGCGTGAGCCTGAGGATTGGTGGCGCTCGCATTCAAGGTCCCGCGACGGGAGTCGCTATTGGGAGCGCTCGGGGTCGAGGTCTCGCGACGGGAGTCGCTATCAGGGGCGCTCGGGGTCGAGGTCCTGTGACGGGGGTCGCTATCGAGGGCGCTCGCCTGCCGGCGCACCGCGTGACTCCCGCCCCCGGGGGAGCGCTCTAGATCACCGGGTAGGCGAGAGGACATCCAGTACGGGTTCACTCATCCTCGCGAATGGTCGCCAGAGGAACGTGAAGATCGCCGACAGTACAGGCAAGCACCACGAGCCCCAGCCCCGCGCCAGGAATCACCTGGTCGTGCCCCATCCCGTGCCGGCTCCTTGCGGCTCCCCGATCGCTGACATTCCCCCTTCACGCCGGCTCCTCGCGGCTCCCCGACCACCGACAGTCCCCCCCCGCGCCGGCTCCTCGCGGCTCCCCGACCGCCGACAGTCCCCCCTCGCGCCGGCTCCTCGCGGCTCCTCGACCGCCGACAGTCCCCCTCTCGCGCCGCAGCGACAGTGGGAGGATTGGACGCACGGCCGAATAAGAAGATCCGGACGTTGTCGCCGGTCCAGGCGGAACTTTCCAACTCGAGGAGCATGGGGGGCGAGTCGAACTCCAGGAAAAGGAAGCGCGATTCAACAGTGGATCCTCCAGAAACACCCGAGGTCAGCGTCGCGCCCGTCATATACAAGTGCCGCTTCAACGTGCCAAATGAGCCCACCAAAGTTTGGTATGCCACCGGGTTCCAGAGGGTCGAAGAGGCCAGCCGAGCAGACAGATACACCCTCGTATTCGTACGCGACGAGAGGTACAAACACCTAGCCGATAAACTTACGCCCGTGCTGGCGACAGAGGACGACCGTAGGCGGTATGACTCCGAACGGGTACGTTTTGGGCTGCAGTAGATGATGAGTTTTCTGCTCTGTGGTCGCTCTTGATATGTATATCTCTACAATTATGCCTTATGCCTTATGCCTATGGACTATGACTTGCCTGTATCTGCAATTTTGTGTTGCCCTACCTTATACCACACATGCTGTACCTATCTGTTTAAAATGCGACGACTTCGTGATGTCTGATACCAGCCTCGAAATAAAACCTCCCTTTTGGGATGCGATGGGTTGTTTGCGCATGTTAGGAAAGAAAACAACTTGGTCAAATTATAATGAGTTTAATAAAGGAACATCGGACGCGGAAAAGGAGTGCAAAAAATACATAGCAACGTAGTACAATGACGTAGCGAACATAGGTGAACGAAACGGCAAATAAAATAAAATGAGGAACTTGGCGGGATTCGAACACTCGCCTGAGCGAGGCAAAATGATTACATAAAGAATATCAGGAGACGATAACCACTAACGAACTAGCCATACTGGGTGAGGAATTATAGGGGAACACTACGCAGTTCGCGGTGCACTCAGGAAGTAAGAACAAAACAATACAGTTAGTGCGAGTTGAACG
>JARKIE010000112.1:0-263239 GCA_029378255.1 Mycena rosella | reverse complement strand
CTATTCCAGACCAACACAGTGACTCTGTCGCTGTCGACTTTATCGGACCACTGCCTGAAGACGAAGGCTAAAATGTGTCAATATGTTCACCGATCACATTGGCTCCAACATTTGAAGTGCACCTACCTGCACCAACATCTCCACAGAAGATTTCGCTGTGATATTCTTCGACAAATGGTACTGCAAGAATGGACTGCCTCTGGAATTATCTCCGACCAGGATAAACTATTTGTGTCCGCCTTCTGGAAGGCTCTGCACCAACTAACTGGGACAAAAATTAAACTGTCTAAAGCTTACCACCCTGAAATGGATGGTGCCAGCAAACAGATGAACAAAACTATAAATCAATGCATCCACTACCATGTCTCATGGAAACAGACTGGCTGGTGCCACACTCTCCCCCAAGTGTGGTTCAACATCATGAACTCTGTGAACAAATCTATTGGCTACTCACCATTCCAGCTCCACATGGGATGTTCCCTTGAATCATCCCCTCACTTGTCAGCAGCACTGCTCGCTCCAAAACTCTGGCGGAACCTTCTGTGACTGAGATTATTCTTCAGCTTGAATGCAATGTTGTAGATGCTCAGGACAACCTACTGACAGCAAAATTTACACAGGCTGAACAAGCTAACAAGATGCACTGTGAGGGCTGTATATGCTCTGTGTATGCCCTCACATCACACTCATGCTACAACGACTGCAACATGCACGAATCAACCTTCCTTCTGAATTGGGATGTACCGAGAAACCACATTGGGATGGAAACCCCTGGACACAGCCAGCAATGCCAGGACCAGGCTAGGCGGCTCTCACCATGTCTCAAACATAATACACCAGGCGGCTCTCACCACATGCATATACAGACACACAGCATGCCTACCGCACCCCACACCCCAATATGATTGTATTCCAGGCTTGGACCCCGTAATTTGAGGCACAACCATTGTCACCACGACTCCCCCAAAGCCGTAACAACCTGAGGGCTCACACCTGTGTTCCCATTGGTTTGGGTCCTCACCTTGGCAAAGCACCTCAAATACTGTTGTATTTTGCCCGTGTTCGACTCACGCCAGTCCATCCATTGATTTGGGTCCTCATCCAAGCCAGACACCTTAAATATGAGCATATTCCTGCCTCATGTTCGGCATTTCGGTCTCCTCAGTATTCTCACCCCAAATACAAGTGTGTTGGACCTTGGGAGATGATGTTGGACTGTTCCCTTGGGTCGTTTCGATGGACACCGGCCCTGGAGGCTGTGCAGCAGCAGGTATAAAAGGGACGAGGTTTCTGAGCAGTAGAGATAATTCATAGAGCCCTGGGTCAATCACTGGGATGAGCTCGCCCACTTGTACTCCCCCACTCAATACATAGGATTTGACTACCACCACCACCACCACCATACCACAGTTCAGACTCGCCTTCGGCCCTTACTCACCCTCCCTTTGCAGCTCAAGTCCTAATCTCACGCCTCACTCACCCTCTACAGCCATAACCCGTTGCACTTGCAGTACACCCCAGTCCGAGCACACACACACTCGCCCAAGTTCACTCCCACCTGGAACAAACACAGCTCATGACCCTTACGCATACCTCCCTCAAGTTTCCAATGCTAATCCCCCTAGAGGATGGACCTGCTACATCTGTGAAACCCACTTCCTTCCCACCGTAGCACTGTGGTCCTTATCACAGTGCGCTCCCGACCTGGATTATAAGGTCAGTGATCACATCAAACTTTCTATGGCTAACTGCAGAGGCATGTATATCCGTGCTGGGAACAAGAGTAACCTCCACATCACCAAATACATGCCCTGCTTCGACAGCCCTTCACCATCACTATGGTTCGCAAGGAGTGCTCAACAGTTACTTCAACATGTCAGCAGACTCCTTGTTTTCCCAATATTCCCACTTCTGAGGTCAAACCTGCATCGAGAATGACTGAGTTGTTTCCTGCCATGCTCTTCCCTGACCTGGCCCTATTCTCATGGATTTAGGGAGGAATGGGAATTGAGGAAATTATTGATGAGCGCAAATGTGGCTGCGGAAAACAGTACCTCGTACACTGGCACAGTCATGGAACTGAAGACGAATGGTGGCTCCCCAGCGTGACTGCTGAAGCAGAAGCACTGATAATGGCTCGCTGAAGGACACTGCAATTCCTGGCCAGGACACCCTTCCTCTACCAGTGGTCAACAACCTTCTCATAGCAGGCCATGAAAGCACATTGGTTGTCGGGCACACATTTTACTTATCTTCTTCCAGTTGAATTGACAAGGGCAGACATGTTTTCAAGAGGAGGAGGGTGTAAACCCGCGACTCAACTTTACAATTACTTACATGCTTATCGTGATCATGACATAATATCACGATCCTCTTCTCCCCATCCCATCACCATCTCTCCGTCTCTTATCTTTCGATCTCTCTCTCTCTTGTCTCTAACTAGTCTTCTGACCCCCAAAGAACATGCTTATTGGGATCTGGTTCGATTGTAGTGTTTCCTGGTAAGCCAGGTTTCCATTGGAGTGCAAAAAAGGACCCGACATTCGGCCCGCTGTGTGCTCAGAGTCCAAATACTCCAAAGTCACGGCACACTTGTCAATCGTAGATTGGTGATTAGGAAGGATGATAGAAAATGTGAGAAGCGGCATGCACCGCAGAGGGAAACCGAAGCATAGGTTGTGTACTAGATTGGGGTAGGCTGCATTTAGATTGTGTTTATCAAGGAGGGAGGAGAATGTGTCGCTGTCATAGGGATGAATGATGCAGTCCAACAACCCCGAAAGAGAATCCAGGGAACCCAGCAGGGTGGGACATGGATGCGCAAAAGGCACAAGATCAGCATATCGTATAGTAGTGTGTGCTGGGCATAGGTTGTGTATGGGCAGGAGATCGAAAAATGAAAGGGAATCAAGGCCTGCCAGCCCCGACTCGCCCGCATTTGCAACGACCATCGCAGGAGAGAGCAGCATGGTCGCCACTGCAGAAGGAGCAAACATGGAAGTGTTCGCCCCCCATATGCAATCCGGAACAAGGCCCGTTGATGTTGACAACATTGAAAGCAACACAAACAGATCTCAACTGGCCCCTGCAGAAAGGAGTGACGGTCTTGAGACCACCTGAGGCAGCCTTCTCTGCTAGCACAGTGTTTGATGTCTGGAGTTTGGGTAAAAATGCCTACACACGTGCAAGAACTGCTTCACTGAGCCCAGGGAAAAAAGCGAGATTTGTGTCTACGTACGGTTGCTGAGGGATTCCCCACTTCCTGGGCCAGGTTGGGACTGGCCAGTAGCATTCATGAGACTTTCAAGGCCAGTAGAAGGAGGGGCAGTATTAAGTTTTTCAAGCGCACGTTCTATGGGTGCGATTCAGATTAAAGTTTGTTCTCCTCCTTTCAGAAAAGCTGACGTATTCTCTGGAGGCGCACATCGTCATCTTCAATCTCGATAGTTTCTCGCTGCGGTTGCTTTCCTTTGTCTTGGCGGGAGGACATGATGGTTATAGACAAAGTTCTGGGACTCGGAAACTTCCGAGGAAAATAATCAAATCAAATCCCTCAAATACGAAAGAAATCCAGTCTCCGCCATATTCTACATGTACATGGCCACTTATAGGGAAGCTCTACGTGAAGAAATATATATTTAACCATTGTCAACCAAGTCCAATGAGGACTTTCAGCCTGGAGACTCGACACTTGCCAGCTCCGGCGAGTTCAAATGAAACTATTGAGGAGGATACAGTTCGGAGTAAATGCCTCAGGAAGACTCGGAACCACTGTGCAACTCGCTGGCAGCTGCTCAGCTGCTCCTGAGCTGCTTCCCTTCTTCCCTTGGGCTGTTTTGCAACATTTCTTGCTCGGCATGTTTGCATTTGAAGTCAATATCAAGATGCATGCGTTGTAATAGCTCAACTCCATAATTACTTGGAACCCGAAAAAAATACACAACCCTTGAACCCAGGCGAATCACAAGGGAACACCCTGGTCTGCGACAGGGGGGTTTGCGCCCGAGCCAACCATGACGTGTGCTCCAACACTGGTGGTTTCTCCGACAGTCAAGAAGATGTAGGCTACAACCATCGTTCAGTTGGGAAAAAGCAAGAACAAGGGTGCATTGGCTTACCCGGGCCCGGAGGAAACACGCGGTTGTTTGGGGGGCTGGTGATCGTGAGGGACCGCTTGTCCGCGGAAAGGACCGCGTCCATGAACACCAAGCGGGCACTCGAGTGGAACGCGTGAGATGAAAATCCTAGGTCCATCAGGGCAACTAATAATCGGATCACAGATAAATGAATGTTCGGGGACTAAGCGCGGAGACGTACCTTTGATGGAGGATGTAGATACACCGGACGGAATGGTCACTCGGACCGTGAACTTTTGGTTGAAGGGGATCTTGGCAGGCACATTAATTAGCGTCGGCCGCGCCATCTGCATGAAAGGCGGATCCAAGGTCTCCACACGGAATTCACTGGCAAATGATAGTTTTAAAAATAGTAAACGAACATGTAGGTGCGCACGAAGAGAATCCTGGCTGCCCTGCCGGGATGACGGTTATGTTTCCATTGGGGTTGGAGCCAGCAAGCAGGATATTCCTAAGGGGGATTGATCGTAAGATGAACCGACGATGCGATAATTATTGTCCTTACCCCTGTGGCGTCAAAGTCACTGTAGAGTGGTACATACGCGCAATGTTGGTTGTCGGAAGCCCTTTCTGGGACATGCGACTTCCCAAAGCTGCAGACGGCGTATAAAGAATGGGAGTGAAACTTGAGACCTGTCAGAATGGATTCACTGCCCAGAAACGCACGCACACTGGGTGGTCAGCATTTGAGTTGCCTGTAGTGACACCGATGGACGCGACAGCAGCATATCCCGTAGACCCGCCGTTAGTGATGAGGATTTGGCCGTTTGGAAGGAGAATCATCTCCGGCATTATGCGCCCTTGCGGCATATGGTCGACTTCCCATCCTTTTGCGATTCCGGCCGGGGTCAGAGTGATGCGACTGCACTGAGAGGTTGCTGGGTCTTGGGAAGAGAGATCTTCAACCGGAGTGGTGTCAGGCATAGTCGAACCGCCGCATGCCAGGACCTCGGGAATGTAATCCGGAGGAGAAAGAGGAAGAAGAGTAGCCGTGCCATCGAAGGGATTCGTAATTCTAGCGCCATTGGGTAGATCGGGGAGTATCGTCTCGGTGTTCGCCTCAACGTCGTAGATTATCGACTGGTTGTTTGCGATCATAAAGACTTTGCCGTCGGGAAGGGCGAAAACACTACATATAGTGGGTGTGAGACAACACACATGGTATAATAGCGGTCACTAACCGAGGGAAAAGGTTTACTGGCAGACTGCGCTCAAGGAACGCAGAAGGTCGGGGAACACCGCCGTCTTTCTTTGGGAAGAACTCGAAATTGTTTACGGGGTCTGTATTGTAGAAAGGCGTCCCCTCGTGAATTCCGCCAACGATCATCTGCAGTGTATAAGTTGGGTAGAGACGTGCCAAGATACATCGGAGCTCACCAAAGACCCGTCGAATATTCTCAACGACGACGTGTACCTGTTTTTGAAAGTTCAACACTTGGCGCGATCCAAGAAAAATTATACTTACCAGCGGGTCTCAGCCAGGTGCAGGTTTTCAAGGTCTTCGAAAATTGTGCAACCGACGCCGAGAGGGTTGGCGCATGGCCGAACAATCTCAGGCCCATACGCCCGTCGTAGGCGCCAGTCTGGTTCATGTCTGCTGCCGTGGAATGTTGCCTCCCACACTGACCTGATATACTGGTTCAAAGCACCACAACGGAGCTAACGCGAGGTATCGTACCATTGTGCCGTTGCTGAGCAAAGCGCCGGATGCGCAGAACGTGTCGGAAACCAGTTTCAAGGCCGTGGCCGTGTTAGTTTCCAGGTTCCAGAGAGCACCCCATGCGACCTTCCCATCTGCAGTCCGCAGAGGGTCGTTGCTTGCGCGGTCGAACAACACTGTCAGCGTAGGGGATACAACGATAGCCTCCAGTCCGACGATGCCAGAGTGGCCCTTCTCCACGAACTGCCATGCTGGCGCCGAAGGAGCAGCAGCGGCAGGGAAGAGCAGGTAAGCGAACGACAGGAGAGAGCCTAGACCTATCATCTTGGGCGGTCGCAAAATGTGAACAACCTCCAGGCTTAAGAAGGAACAGCCAAGAATTCAAGTGGGAGAATTCCGCATGACAAACATCGCACAGCTGTTTGACTCGGCCTTCTCGACTCTTCTCCAATGCTGCACTCTAATATGCGCCTTCTTGGAACCACTTCCTCGATCGGGGGGCGGAGGCGAAAGGCATTGATCATTAATCGCCAACACGACGCGAGTCGCAAGCGTCGGTGCCGATCGACAATGATGAGAGGAGAAACATGAACACGTCCATGGCGCGATTATCCGGTCAATAGACGACCGGGTTTCCCTCTTCCCACCCGGAGGCTGATTGGCGGTCCTTCCGCCCACGACTGTGTAAATGTCGGGTCGTAACTGCGGATATTATAGGCATGCGTGCCAATGAGCGCGAGTCGAATGTCAACCAGAAGTAAGAATGTGAGAGTCTTGGAGCAGATGATGAGAACCTGTCCGGGGCCTTGGCGGAATCAATTCCGGTTTTGGAATGTCCAGCAATTTCCCGGAAAAGAATGTGAATTGTGGGCTAAAAGTGCGGGTCCGCTTCAAGGAAACTATTTGTGAACGGGGTCGATAGAGCGTCCGCACGGCGCAGGTGCCTCGCGGTTCGTTCGGGATCTGTTAGAGAATTCAAGGCAGCAATGCGATACTAACGCAGTCGTCGCAATTGGAGAGGAGATAACTGAGATGCATATGGAGGCGGTGGGAAGGACAGAGGGCCAGGAACAATTTGAATTCAGGAACGTTAACCTGGGAATCACGAGACTTAACGGGCGAGTCCAAGCTAAGAGCGGGAGAGTGCTGACTTCCTGAAGCCTTTTTGGGAAATTGTGGGCCTCTTACTAAAGGATCACAGAACATTTATTCACATTTTTGCTGGCTGTCGTGAGCGTGGTTGTGGGAGGAAAGAGGAGTGATCGGTGTTTGCGGAGATTAGCGCACGGTAGTGTTCACACGGCCGCACTTGGCATTGCGCCGCAGGTAAAAAAAACTCTAAAGAGGCAGAAAGTATTCCATAGCGCCTGATAGGCCCTCTGATTTCTTTCAGGGTTCCAGGACGAGGTATTAAACGCGGTACTTGCATCGAAATCACTGATTTTGATGGGCCGGCAACACTTTCGCAATTGCTTTCTGCGCACTTATCCCTTGCTTATTTTGTGAATGTACAGACGGCCAGTGCATGGAAGTATCCCGGAGGACTCCGGGACAATAGAGAAGGGAAGAAAGAGAAAAACCGAAATTCAGATCCGGCGTCGTGCCCAAGCGTTGGTCAGAAAGGACGGTCGTCAGAAATCAGGACGATGTACGTGCCTAAGCGTAGGCCCTGCTCAAAAAAACCCCCCCTTTCCATACAATTTCCTGAAATCCAGGAGCCAACAGATTTCGGAGTATACACTCATAGTTTGGATGGCCGAGGATAGAGCGCAATAAAGCTAAAAAGCGCGAGGAATTGACGCAAACCGTCGATATCAAAAGCCAGAGCAAGAGCGGCCCACACTAAAAGGAAGAAGATGGATCGCATTACAACGCGGCGCAGAGAGCAAAATACCAATAATATACCCCCGCGTTATTTTTACATCTCTCCCCTCCCCTCCTTCCAACGGAGAAGTGCATTCAGAAGGCTTACCGCGGCGCGCCGCCGCGGACCATCTGCGCATAGTGCACAGTGCCTTGCCACCACACGATCATGCTCAGCCCGACGATGCCGTGCATCGTCCCCCACACGGCCTCGGGCGTAATTTTGTACCTGCACATCATCGTCAGCACACAGTGGGCGATGCTCGATACATATCGAGCAAGAGTAGGAGGGGGACAACGCACGCCTCGAACATGGCGCCGAACGACATGGGGATGAAGCGCGGGGCCTGGTAGAGGATCGTCGAGCAGATGGTGTGGTAGATACACAGCCCGATCGCCAGCGCGCGCTTCCCGGGAAGGAATTCTACATTCGCATTGTACGCATGAGACATCCCATTTCCATTTGATGCGGTGGGAGCAAGACACACCAGGGAGCGAGAAGCAGAGGAAGGAGACGCCGCATATCGCAAACACCAGCGCCGAGTACAACTGTGATTCAATTCGGGTGCCCCAATCAGCGGCCACACGGGAGGGGAGGGGAGGGGGGGAAAGTTACTTTTAAGAGGACGATAGTCGTGTTGTTGAGCTGGACGAACGGAGGCTCGTCGGGGACCACACGCCCTGGATTGCGAGCGGGATTTCGAGCGCGATGTGCAGGAGGAACACCACAGATCTATTTGTTTCGGGGCGTGGGGATTGTCAGAACTGCTAGGTGCAGACGTAGGGGAAGCTTACAGCGGGCTGTTGACGGCAGGGGACGACATTGTCGGGGACTCGTTGAGAGTAGTGGACAAAAAGATATGTACGCGTCAAACAATCGTGATTGCCGCATTTCCTTATCTTGTGTGATGGTGCCTTGTGCGCCGAGTTACATGCACAAGACGCGGCAGCGGCGGCGGGTATCGCATTCTAAGCCCTACTAGCTAACAACATATAGCCCTACAACCAGCTAAAATCATACATATTAGTATACCCAACATTTTATACTCAATCCTCGCCCTCCTCCTCTCCGTCGTCATCCATAATTGACCCCCCGCGCCCAAACGTGGTCCCATACGCCTCCACCGCGTCGAGATCTCGCTCAAGGTCCACCTCCTCCTCTACCCGCTGGCCCATGGGAGTCTCGCCCCGCACGACGGCACGCAGGTGCGATACCTCCCGCCTCAGCCGCGTAATTTCCTCGTCGCGCCGTTCTACGCGCCCATTCAGCTGCCGGATGAAGTCGTTCCCACACATCAAGAGCTGCAGCTTGCTCACGCCCTTGTTCGGGCCCTCCCCGCCGGCTTTGGGGGGCCCGCGCGGAGGGAGCGCACCGGGCAAGACAGGCTCGTCGTTGACGTCGGACGGCAGCGGAATGGGCGGCAGCAGTCCACGTAGGTCGTCGAACGTCGTCTTGAGCGAGTCGCGCCGCTTCTGCTCCGCGGCCTTGTGCGACGTTTTGCGCACCTGGACGGGCGGGTGCGATTGCCGGGACGATGATGCCGTGGCGCCGGGGAGAATCGCTTTGAGGCCGGGGGACGCAGTAGCGGGGGACTTCTTAGACGCGCGCCCGCCACCGCCAAGATTATTAGGCATACCCAGCCGTCCGAGGTTCATGATGCTCGCGGGGGTGACGGGCGTCAACTGCGGTCCGAGGCCGGGCGAGGAATGAACAAAGGTGTGATCCGCCGGAGGCGCGGGTGGTGGCATAGAAAGATCGACGGGGGAGGGCGTGTCGGCCACAGCACTGATGCTTCCTTTCCTGGAGCGCGTCGAGCGAAGCAAGGGTGTCGAGTTGGCGGACTTGGAACGACTGCTCTTTTTCGGGATTGGGACCGTCGCGCGAATCGCGGGGGATTGCTTCTTATGTGAGGGCCGTTCGCCCGCCTCCTCGTCGCTTGATGAAGCTGCGCGTTTGATGCCCTGCCGGATGTGAGCAGACGGTTGCTGGGGCCGCACCGGCTGCTGATGCGCGCCCAGCCACGGGCTGGTGAGTGGCGAGATGTCGAAATCGAGGTCTTGCTGGGTGGTACGGAATGCGATGTGGGCAGGGGCAGATGCGGAGCCACGGGGTGGGTTGTATTGCGGCTGATTGTACGTCGTGTCGTCGTAGTTGAGGATCATGGGCGACACATACTCGACCGAAGGTTGGGCACGCAGCTCGGTGGAAGACCCTGCGTTACGTCAGGCGAAGCGTATTTTAGGCACGAGATGGGACGCACCTGGAGTAGGCAGGCCATGAAATGTAACGACTCGTTCCCGCGACTCGGACTGTTGGGGCTGCTGCTCGACAGTAAGAGGATTCGGTTGGCTGCCCGAGATGAGAGCAATCTGTAGTATCAGAGAATCAGGAAAATCCGCACGCCACCGAGAGCCCGCGCACCTGCTGCTGGAAAATCTGGTTCTGCAGCTGTTGAAGCTGCTGAAGCTGGGTGAGCTTGTACTGCTGCTCGAGAAGTAGGCCAGGGTTATAGGACGAGGTCTGCTCGTTTATGAGGTTGCCGATGGTGCCAATAAGCTCCATATTGACGTTGGAAGGCTGGGGATTTGGCTGGAACTGAAACTGATCTGCGGGGTTCTGGAGCTGGTGGTCCATGGCGAGATCCTGGGGGAAGAAGGAGGACATAAAGTCCTTTGTCTGCTGGTCGTGCGCCTGCTGGTTGTCCATCGTATTCGAGAATGCCAGAAAAAAGCGGAAAAACACTGAGGCAATTGGGAAGGTGGAAACACCTGAAATCCACAAGAAGCGAAAGCCGCGGCCATTTCCGGTCCGCAAATTGCACGTGACCCGACATATTTGGTAAACCCACACCCACGGTGACTCAGACAGGCCCAAGATCCCACCGACAGTTCTGCTGTACTTCCTGCAAAGAGCTAACACTGACTCCACTCCCTGCGGCAGTGCTCCTTCCCCTGTTTTTTTCTCGTAAAAATATTTGCATGCCGATCAAATAGTACTATTATAGTACCCCTTCTGACAGTGCGCCCTGATGTGGTAGTCTCACTGATGCCGACCCCATTTTTCCTTCTTCTGCCCCAGGAAAAATCGTGAATGTGGATTCACATGCCAGGCATGGTCTGACCAAATTCTGTGGCCATATGAGCCCTCTGAGGCGTGCAATAAATGAAAGGGACGTTTTTGTGACGGTTTGTGACCCTGCCAAATACATCCGAAATCCGCTACCACATGGTGTCCCGCCCTCGGGATGACAACATCTTTCCTCGGTCTCAACCTAAAATCTTGAAATTATTTGAGTGCATAGAGGACATACTAGAGAGCCCAATTCGAGGTGCCGAAGGGAAACCATCGAATAGAAATGATTATTTCGGCTGCGATCACTGCCTCTATCATTGGGGGGACAACGATAGTATGGTCGATCCTCTCGAATCCTGCTTCGATGATTTCGATCCTCCCTCTTTTTTTCTCTGTGTCCTTCCCAGTCTATTTTTCACCTCGAGTACTTCTGTTAAGGGCAACGGGCCTGGCCGCAGCCAAGCCAAAAGCTCCCGCAACGACGTCTTGCATGCGCATCTTCAGATGCCTCGAATCGAATGAGTCGAATCCTTCAGCGCTTCCACCGCCTGGCAGAATGATAGAGAATTTCCAACCGGTCCGAGGCCCGAATGTGGTTCAAAATTAGACAAGAGATCCCAACATTGCAACTCTCGGCATCTCCAGCTTCTTGGCAGACCACATCAGCATCGCAGTGCTGTTGTAGGCTGTTATCGGCCCCGGCCCTGCTCCCGAGATGAATACCCCCAGCCATCGGCGGAATCATGGAACGGGAATCTGGATTAGATGGATTCCCGGCAAAACTTAATCTTATCACGGATTCGGGCTGTTCGCCGTGTGCCCACACTGCCCACCAGGAACCCCGATTGAGGCTCGACGCTCGTGCTTCGGGTAGTTTATTAATATGCGACCCTACCCTGACCTCATGCCTGCTGTGTGCGGTATTTTCATTCCCGTGGAGATGCGTGCCACTTTTCTGCGCCGGCGGGGTTTACCAAGTCTGACCACTGCCGCGCTCCCTACGCAAGGACAACTTGATCGCGCCTACTTCCTCAACTTCGGCGCCCACACGGCTTGAATACTAGAGGAATGGTCGACCCGTGGATTCAATACGCAGTGGGATTCGCAACGAGTGATTTCCGTTGGGATGTTAGGAGGGCTCGGCGCCTATGTGGTGATTAGCGCCTCAGCAAAACCCAGTTTGGCAAAATCAATCTCGCTTTGACCGTTCTTGGATTTTGTCTAGTAGTAGTAGTACGAATGCCGCGTGGTTCATTTCCAATATCCAGCGATCAATTTACTTCAGGGAGAAATATAATGACAGTGGCGGCAAAAAATAATGCAGGTGGCCATTTGGGCTCATTTCTGGCTCGAATCACTTCAAATACAATTGTAGCATGAACATTCAGGTCGCTGACCTGAAGTGCAGACTGCGCCCAGTACTGCACCTCGCTGAAGAACTCGGCGCAGGCGACGCCCACAGGCCTCAGCGCGCCGGGGAGCTCGGACTTTAGCGACCTCGGCGCGGACGACGAGGACGACGTCAAGCCGTCGGTCGACTCGCTCAACGAGTATCGCAGGCGCGCGCGCTCGCACGAGAACGCCGGCGCCGACGCGGCGAACAAGATCCCGAATGTGGAGGAGCTGGATGAGTTTGGCAGGCCGATTGCGCACGCGAACGGGTTTGGCGCTGCGGAGGTGGTGCTGGACGTCCCGATGGCGGAGGAGGCCGCCGAGGAGCACCCGGTTGCATATGGCAAGTCGCTCGCTCTGCACACCCTTACCGCGCTAATGCGATTCGCGTACAGTGAACGGCGCGCCGGTACCGTTTTCACAGGTGACAGAGGCGGACCACGACTTGATGACGCCGGAGGAGTATACCGCGTTTTCCGAGATCATGCAGGAGCAGATGTAATATCTTATATACAGCGTACGACCAAATAAAATATGCGACGAATCTCTCGGGTCACCAGTGCGAATATTAATATGTAGATGAAAAACATGGGCGCGGGTCCAGGGCGGTGTGTGCGCTTGAAGGTCGTTGCGACGAGGGCGGGGAGGAGAGGCGGTACGGGGTATACGGGTCAGGCGGGCGCCGTCGGTGGCCATCACCGCCGTAGCAGCTGGAACTTCCCACACTCGAACAAGTTGTTGTCGAGGAAGGTGACGCCGTCGTCCTCGCCAAAAATGACGTGAATAAGGTCGGGGATCGCCGCTTTAAACACACACACACGTCAGTCGTTATCTGAGGATAGTCGGGAAAATGACTGCTCACGTTGTTCCCGGGTCGGGACTGCCCACCGAAAGTCAATGATCATGAAATCAGTCATTCCTGCCGAGACCATAGAGTGGTACGTGCCGCCTGCGTCGAAGCGGTACGCATGCTCCTTGAAGCGATCCCCGTCTCGTAGGAGCTCTACTCCCCAGCTGCGGGGTTCGTCCACCCCCCAGCCGCTGAACTCCTTGCGGTGAACGAGAAAATCGATGCGCCCGGCAGGGGTCTGTCCTGCTCGAGTGCCATATTCAGCGGAGATCAACGCTTGGGGCCGCACCTCGTACAAGCATCAGTAAAACTCGTGCTGGTACGTCGCCTCGAGCGGTGGGTCGTCGGGTCCACCGCCAACTCGCCTCGGGGAAGTGAGATGATCAGGATTAAACATCCGGATCACCTCGGTTACGAGGGAAAACAGAGTTGGTGTGTCAGCCAAGCCGTCGGGAATGGGGGGGAGGAGCATTGTCTGGAGTAGCCCCTGCTGAAGAGGAAAGGTGAAAGAAATCCTTCGGGACGCGCGCTGCAGGTGCTCCACGTAGAGCAGACCCTTTTGATGGACGAAATCCAGGTCATCGCGATCGAGACCACCAGGGTGCTCGTCCCCCTCTTCATATTCTATTGGCCCGTCGACAAAAAGTCGCTTGAAGACCCGGACGACACGGGGGTCTTCTGCAATGGTGCCTTTGGGGAGAAACCGTAAGCATGCGCCATTGGCCGCCAGGGTCTTGAACAGCTCCTCAGGCGGATGCCATTCTTTTCGAAAGTCTTCCAACGAGTAGTTTTTTTGTTCCCGAATATGCGCTATCTAAAATAAAGTTAAGAAGTCGTCTCATTATTGCTACACCAACTCACCTTTGCCCCAATTGCCTTCAAGATGGCGACAACGACAGAAGCATAGCCCGCCGTGAGCTCAAAGATGGTCGATTGTAGATCTTGATCCAGGGTGGGCGTGGTCCCGGTAGCCACGGCGGCGGCGAACAACTCCTCCATTTCGGATTTATTAAACAACAGTCCGAATGGGCTCCTGGGTGAAGGGCGGAGGCCGATCTTCTGCTGCTCTTCGAGCACTATCGCCGAGTACCAGGCGGACGTCATGGCATGCGGAGTGACGCTCCCCCAGGCGCAAGCTATGAGGATACGGAACGGGCATGGAATGTCACCAGCCCAGGCCTTGAAGGAACTATTCCAGAGAGCGGAGTCGCCGTAGCTTGCCTGACCTTCATCGATTAGAACTACGGTCTCGATGTTGTTTTCCAGAGCCTTGTCTCGCAGGGTGCGGAGCCATACGCGAAGGCCGCGGCGTTCCATCTCGTCCGTCGGCCAGGGGTTGTCCAGGCGTTCCACGATCTTGCCTTCACTCTCAAGGTGCTGTTGTATAAGATGGAGAAGGATGGTCTTGCCGCTCGCTGGGCTGCCCCGCAGCTATGTATGTTCAGTTAGTTGTTGAACAAAACCCGTCGAGTGGGGCGTCTCGGGCAAATCCTTCTCGTGGCGCGACAAGTCGTGGACGACGAACTTGATATCGTCGCCAGCATCGTCGCCGGACCGGAGGGCCTTATAGTACTCGCGAAGCTCGTCTTCGGAGTTGAGGATGACCTCGTCCGCGTCGCTGTCCACATAGGACACCACAACCTTGTCAATGGGGATGTTGAACAAGGTGTGGATCCTGGCGGACAAGGCGTCCCACGAGGGCTGGGTGGTGAAGGTAACACGACGATAAACCGGCGTGTGGCCGTCTCGTTTGGTTAGCTTGAAGTTGGTAGACATTTGGTGAAGCGCAAGAGAGGCAATCAGCTCTTTAAGTACACAGCAATAGAAAGTCGAAGCTGATGTTGTGAGTTGAGGAACCGAGACAGTACTACGATGGGCAGGATGTAGCGAGAGGAGAAAATGTGACAGGGGCTACAGCACTGCCATCCGAGTCGTACATAAACCCTATTCTAGGGCCAACGATCGAGGTCCTACAACTGCGCCGCACGGGAATGGCACTCGATGTGACAATGATCATTAAAAAAACTGTTACACAGATATCATATACAGACCTCTTATTATTCATGTCATAACGATACTATTCTATCCCTGATGTGTCCACGCACCCTGATGTGGAATTATCGTTGATCCCGACCGCATTTCGAACTCGGGCCCTCCGATAAAATTCAGGGATGTGTGTACATGCTATAGAAATCGCTGGATGAAATCTTGGACGAATCTGAGCCTTACAGCGTACAAAAGAAAAGAAAAGGAAGGTTTTGATGTGCTTTTCCCACACACCAAAACGCCCGCCAAAACCGATTCCACTTCTGGATCCATCATCGGAAGGTTCGTACTTTCTGCAGCTCAAGTCCATAAATTCTGAAAATATTGAGGGCATAGGAAAGACATGAATATACCTTAATCCAGGTGCCGAGAGAAATATGTCGCAAGGATACAAAGTTATCGCATGAGATCAAACTCGTGGACACATCAGGGGATAGAATAGTATAGCTCCGGATTTCCTGAAGCGAAGATCGGCATGCGCTTGTCGATGGCGCGCGGGTCGGTCATCTGCATTCAGGTTTAGAATGGGTGGGGTATGTGACTCTCTGAATAGCTTACCCTGAGATTGCAGTTGAGGCCAAAGAGAGCCTTGATTTCCTCGGGCGCCAAGTCAAAGGACTCGCTTTCCAGGTTCTGGACCAATCTCTCGTGGTTGTTCGACTTTGGGACGACGGCGATCTCGCGCTGCGCGGCCCAGTGCAGCAGAACCTGCGCCGGAGCTTTGTGCAGGCTGTTAGCATAGACGATGCTTCGACAAATATGAATAGACCCACTCTTCTGATACTTATTCGCGAGGGAAGCGACAGCGTCGTAGGTCAGCAAGCTGGGGGCGTCGCGGTCCATGGAAAGCTCGATGTAACTCTGGGGTCCGAACGACGAGTACGCGGTGATCGCTATCCCAAGTTCCTTGGCCAGGTCGACCAGGGCGTCCTGGGTAAGGTACGGGTGAAGCTCAATCTGCAAAACTTGGTGCTTAATGCGCGCGTAGCGGAGGGTATCCAGGATAAGCGAGCCCTGGCAGCAGGCATGACATCAAGATACACAGCACGAAACCAAAAGTACCTGATTCCGATGTTCTTCGCTTGGCCGATATCCACAAGTTCTTCCATCGCCGTCCAGGTCTCTTGCATGGGCGTGTCCTGGAAGTAAACCGTCTTGCCATCGGCACCGAACCACTCAGGCGGGTAACGCTCCGCCGGGTCGACGTACTTGACAGAGATGGGGAAAGGGACCAAGAAAAGGCCAAAGTCTATGTAGTAAGTGAGCCAAAAGAAAATCGATCCAGACCGTTGTGAAACCGTACAGTCGATGCCCCAAAGGCCCAGCTGTTTCGTCGCGAGGGCCTTGACGTGCTCCTTGCATGGAATGTGTTCCAGAGCTAAATAATCCGAAGTGAAGGGACGTCCGTGTATTTGTGCGACGGTCGTACCTCGGAGTGATCGATATTTGCATCTGTTTACTAAACCCCGCATTGGATTTAGCCAAAACCTCCTTTGTCTTTCCCGCAATGCAAGCGCAATATAGACCGCAGCCATACGCTCGACTGAACGCGTTCCACGGTGCCAAGCGCCAACTCCTGGGAAATCAGGCGGGATTTGCGCCGCCCGCATGGAGGACTGCGGGCCCCGCAGTGGGCGCATACGCCACTGGAGGCATGCAGGCGAAGGGAAAGCAGGTTGCGACTGAGGGCGGGAGCAAGATATTCTTGAGCAGGTTACCAATGGATGTGGGCGAGACGGAGGTCGAGGTGTGCCTCCTTGTGTTGCGGCAAAACATTTTTTGGTGCTAAACACGATGTGGTGCAGGAACTATTTAAGAAAACGGTGGGACCTTGGTCGCTTGGCAAGCGCTTCTCCGAAGCTAACTCAGCCCTCGTCCGATCAAGGTGGGGCCTCTGAGGGAGTCATTCTTGATCTACAACTCCCATGGCAAGTCGAAAGGGATGGCGGTGGTGGCTTTCCAGCGCCCCGGGGACGCCGCGATTGCGCGCGCGAAATATGACGGCAAGATCGTCGATGGCCGTGAGTTTCGACGCGTCGCGCGCCCCAGGCCCAAACCTAATACCACCCACAGGGCGTCCTATAAAGATCGAGGTCATTGTAGAATCAGGCGCCTCCTGTATTCCATCCGCTCCCTCTGCCCCACCCGCGCCGCCGACTCTCTTCGATCGCCTGCAAAGCAAGGGACCAGTCCCCGGGCCGTCCAAAGTGACCTCCATACCCGGCCCTCCTGGCCTCCGTTTCGCAACACCGACGTGCGTCTGGTTTTCTCTTTTCGTTCCGCGCCTAACCGCGACTCTTCAGACATCCGCGGCGGCATCCCGCCCAGCCCGCCCAGCCCCCTCGCCCCGCCACCCCATACAACAACGCGTTCTCGGCACCCATCCCGCCGCGGCGGTTCCGCACCAAGAAAGGGCCGAAGCGGCTCAAGAAGCAGTGGGAATCGCGGTCGAAGGAGCAGCTGGACCGAGACATGGAGGATTACCGAGCACAGTCCGCCCAGGAGGCCGAGCTCTGACCCTTCCTTATACTTTTGTCGCTGTCGCAGCTGTCTACTTGAACTTCAAGGGCAATTGGATCTCTCTCGCCTATCATTTCGTTCTGGATGCACGTGAAGCGAACTCCGATTCGGAAGAGTCTGTACCTCGAGCCCGTATGCAGCAGTCCAGAAATGCCCTTTCCTTTTTGGTTTCTTCGGATGCGTTTCAATAATCCGACTCGCCTTCCAGAGAACCTACTCACCCGATGCGTGATCACGGAGTAGTGTGTGGGAGCCTGCACGTACACATCTCAAGGTCCTTTTCCTCTTATTTTTCTCTTACCCCATTCACTTCTACGCGGTCGGCAGGCCCGCTTCTTCGACGCGTTCTTTAGCAAAACCGCCAAGACCGAGACCGAGAACACAACCCGGATTTTCTCTGATGTCATGTTATCGCAGCAGTTGATTGACGGTGAGTCTCACTGCCCCCTACTTTTAACAACCAATGAATTTCTGCAGAACTTCAAGAAGTGCAAGCCTCGTCAAATGGAGCATCGCCAAACTCGTGACCCAGCCGTTATCACATATTCGCACGTCGCTGAACTCTGATAGCGGAAACCAAGCGGAACGACCCAAAAACATCATTGCGGCACCTAAGAACTGAATTTAAAGGTTCACGCGTTGACGTCGCGCTCCTCTTGCTTACGAGTCTTCGGTGTTTTTCCTCCCATCAGCCTTGCCTCGCCTATCTACATCTAGTCGACATCTACGCATTCTTCTGACGCGTGTTCCACGAGCGCGCCTTTTTCTCACCGCGCCCAGCTTGACTACAGTGATGGGGGAACATCCAAAGTATCGCACCGAGCCTCAAGTTTCCTCCAAGTCTCCGGCGCCAACCTCGCGCTCGTATTCCCCTTCAGATCGGCGGGATACCAATGGCGTGGATCTCCCACTGCCGCCTCCGAGCCACCCTCCGACCACCGTGCTCGAACTGGACCAGAAGACACCGGACGCACACGTTCCCAGAGACCCACGGCTCATCCGCCTGACCGGCGCGCACCCGTTCAACGCCGAGGCGCCCCTTACGGCGCTCCTCCGCGCAGGGTTCCTCACGCCCCCCGAGCTCTTCTTCGTCCGCAACCACGGGCCCGTGCCGCGCGTCCCCGACGCGCAGATCCCCGATTGGGAGTTTACTGTCGAAGGGTAACGCCGCCGTCCTTGTGCTGTGCAATTGTATAATAGCGCCACAGGCTGGTGGACAACCCGCTCCGGCTCACGCTGCGCGGGCTGGTGGCGGAGTATGAGCAGCAGACGTATCCGGTCACGTTGGTCTGCGCAGGAAACCGCCGGAAGGAGCAGAACGCGGTCCGCAAGACGAACGGATTCTCGTGGGGGCCCGCGGGCGTGTCCACCGCGCTTTTCACCGGGCGTTGTGATGGCGGACGTCATTCGCCGCGCACGGCCACAGAAGAGGGCGCGGTACGTCTGCATGGAGGGCGCTGACGCGTTGGTGAGCCGCAGGTATTTCTCCCCGGCTGTGCGCCGCTGACGCTCGACCGCTAGCCGAACGGACACTACGGCACTTGCGTCAAGCTCAACTGGGTGATGGACCCCAACAGAGGGATTATGCTAGCGCACAGAATGAACGGCGAGCCGCTGGAGCCCGACCACGGCAGGCCTTTGCGGGTGGTTGTTCCAGGACAGATCGGCGGCCGGAGCGTCAAGTGGCTGAAGCGACTCGTCCTGACGGAGGCGCCGAGCGACAACTGGTACCATATCTTCGATAATAGGGTGCTGCCGACGATGGTGAGCCCCGACGTCGCTGCGAACGATCCCAAGTGGTGGACGGACGAGCGGTACGCCATCTACGATCTGAGCCCGAACTCTGCGATCGCGTGCCCGGCGCATGGGGAGACGCTTGGTCTCGTTGGAGGGACCCAAGCATATCGCGCGAAAGGGTATGCGTATAGTGGTGGCGGGAGGAGAATCACACGGGTCGAGTTGAGCTTGGATCAGGGCGGGACGTGGCGGCTGGCGGGTATAGATTGTGTGGAAGACAGATATCGCAAGGCGGACACGACGCTCTACGGAGGAAAAGTGGACTTCCAGTGGCGAGAGGCGTCTTTCTGCTGGTGCTTCTGGGAACTCGACATTCTCGTCCAGGACATGCTCGGCGCCAAGGACCTATTGGTGCGGTGCATGGACGAAAGCATGTGCGTGCAGCCCCGGGACCTATATTGGAATGTGCTGGGTATGATGAACAACCCCTGGTTCCGGGTGGCGATCCGCAAGGAAGGAGACTTGATTAGATTTGAACACCCTACACAACCAGCTTTGATGCCGGGCGGATGGATGGAGCGTGTCAACAAGGCGGGCGGGAACCTTACAAATGGTTTCTGGGGTGAACCGAACGCAGGGGAAGAGGAGGCGAGACAAGTGAAACGAGTGGTGAAACGGATCCCGATGAAAAAGGAAGGACTAGACAGGACTATCTCGATTGGGGAATTACGGAAGCACGAAGGACGGGAGAGCCCGTGGTTCGTGCTGCAGGGTGAGGTGTACGACGGGACGAGATTTCTCGAAGAGCATCCTGGCGGAGCCCAAAGCATCGTCGGTGCGGCTGCAGCGGACGCCACAGACGAGTTCATGGCAATCCGTGAGTGTGGCCGAATGTGCGGGGGCGTTTTGAGCTGACGAAGGCACAGATTCGGAGACAGCGAAGGCTATGATGCCTATTTACCACGTTGGGACATTGGACGCCACAGGGAGGAAGGCGCTAAGCACCAGTGGGGTGCAAAGAGAGCAGGGGCGCGGACGGGAGGTGTTTCTGCAGCCAAGGATGTGGTCGACTGCCAGATTACACGCCAAGAAGAAGGTTTCATGGGACACGCGCATCTTCACCTACAAGCTAGAACACGACGAGCAGGTCCTGGGATTACATCCGGGACAGCATCTACTATTGCGCTTGCGCGACCCAGTCACACGAGAGGCAATCGTTCGCGCGTACACACCCGTTTCGGAGACCGACAAAAAGGGATACGTGGACGTGCTGATCAAGGTATACTTTGGCAGCCAAACACGCAAAGGAGGAACCATGTCAGTGGCCATGGACTCGCTCCCACTTGGGCACGAAGTGGACGTCAAGGGCCCGATTGGAAAATTCGAGTACCACGGCCGCGGCGAATATTCGCTGAACGGAACCAAAAAGACTGTGAAGAGCTTCATGATGATATGCGGAGGCAGCGGCGTCACTCCGATCTACCAGGTGTTCAGGGCAGTGATGCGCGACCCCCATGACCCGACTACGTGCATCGTATTGGACGGTAACCGACTGGAAGAGGATGTTCTATGCCGGGAAGATTTAGATGCGCTAGTTTCGGAAGGCCAGGGGAAGGGGAAGCTGATTTACACGCTGACGAAGGGCGGCGAGAAGTGGAAGGGTCTTAGAGGGCGCATTACCAGAGAGCTGATCGAAGGGCAATGTTCGTGCCGCCCGGAAACAGTGGTGCTGGTGTGTGGGCCGGAGGGCATGGTGGAGAGTATCGGGGTGTCGCTGAACGAGAGTGGATGGAGGAATGAGCAAATTGTGTATTTCTAAAGGCAAAATTGTAAAATGACGCAGACGCACTCCAGAGTAGACATATAAATATAATTAACATCACCACGATGGGCCTGGTCAGGGTTGCTCACGGCCAGGGATAGGAAGAACCTTTTACTATACATAATGGCTCGGAAACAGACATGCCAATGCGAGGACAAGATTCCAGCTTGATTCCAGACAACTCCTGTAGGCCAGGTACAATTTGTGATCCACTAGGGTGAGCCTCAGAGCTAGAGTTCGAGTTTCCTACGGCCGCAGGTAAGTAGTGGTAGAAAGAGAGAAACCAAAACGGGTGATGCGCATGAACTTCCATAACGGTCTTCATCCTCCATGGTCGCTCCCTTGTACACGACAGATTCTGGCTTGCTCTTCCATGCGGGAAAGATCCTCATTGTAACCGTCGGACTGCCGGCTCGCGGCAAGACCCACATATCGCGTGCCCTTGAACGGTATCTCAGATGGATGGGTGTTAAAACCCAGGTCGTTTCGCTTGGCGATTACCGCCGGAAGACGCTAGGTGGCGCACAGAAGCTCCCATCGGATTACTTTACCCTGGGCTCGTGGACTTCACCAGCTCAGTTTGCAGCTAGACTGACTGTACGGATGAACAGGAGAGAAATCTGCAGAGACACAAGCACTTCGGGTCAAGGTGTCTACGGGATGCGAGAAGACCATTTGGGATTACTTTGAGGGCGGAGGACAGGTCGTCATATACGACGCCAACAACGGCACGCGAGCTGCGAGGCAGGCTTTAGCCCAGAAATTCGACCAGGCGGGGATCCATGTTGTGATACTGGGTGCGTGCTGCGCGTTGTGTATCGATTCGACTCTTGATTTTCTTTCCAGAGTCTTTGTGCGATAACCAGGAAATCATTGAACGGAATATCAGAAGCGTTAAAATATCCTCGCCGGATGTGCGTCCATTCTCTCTTCACAGCTCATACCTGACGGCCCTGACGGACACCTAGTACCGTGGCTGGAATTCAGACCAGGCTGTTGAAGACTACTACAGTCGGATCAGAGATCACGAAATATATTACGAGCCTGTAGAAGAGACGACCTGGCCATTCATCCGCATAATCAACGTACCCAGTTGCTGGCAACATCCACCTATTTAATCGCTAACGCTATGTTTAGGTCGGTGAAAAGATCATGGTCAATGTGAGTAGAGTGCAATCAAACGAATGTCATTTTACCGATACGAGTATCAATAGAATATACAAGGATACCTGCAGGTCAGTCGATTACTTTCAGATCCAACCCTTGCCTGATCTTTCCATCAGTCGAGAATCGTGTTTTTCCTCATGAACATTCACAACAGATACCGGACAATATATTTTGCACGAGTAAGCATCTTCACCGCAAGGTCCCGGCTCTGGCTCATAGTTTGCTAGTCCGGTCAATCGCTCATCGAACACTCTTACAAAGCCGACTCTGATCTCTCTCCTGCCGGTTGGGAATACGCGGAGCGACTGAAGGAATTTGTCCTCGAACGGCGCGCGAAACAAGGTGCAAACCAGCGAAGACTTGTGGTATGGCAGTACATTACACAATATTCCTCCTTTCTTTCCTCACACGCCGTAGATTTGGACATCCACCCGTCGGCGAGCGCATCACACTGCGTGGCCGTTCCTTGCCACGGCCCAGGCTTCCGCCGCATCCGCGTCCGGCGTTCCGCCGCCTCCAGAACCGCTGTCTCCGGACGGCCCAACGACCGCCACACGCGTTTCTAGTCCTGCGCTGAACGTCAAGGTCGTCGAGAAACCCCAGATGTCCGAGATCAACCCCGGCATCTGGGACGGCCTCTCGCCGGATCAGGCGCGCAAATACTACCCCGCGGACTGGGAGCGTTTCGCCAAAGACCCGTACGCGTTTCGTGCCCCGCGCGCGGAGAGCTACCACGACCTGAGCGGTATGCCCATACACCCGACTTCCTTACAATCGCTGACGCAGCTCTCGTCCAGTCCGCCTCGAGCCTGTGCTCATCGAGCTCGAGCGTGAGCGCGAAGACCTCCTCATCATCGGTCACGCGTCCGTTATCCGCTGCCTGCTGGCGTACCTTATAGGGCTCCCCGCGTCCGAGATCCCCGCGATCGAGATCGCGCGCGGCGACCTCCTCGAGGTCGTCCCGGCGTCGTACGGGGTGCACAGCCAGGCGTTCCACTTTTGGGACGGGCCCGGCAGGCGCGTGGACGGCCCGTCCGATGGGTCGGCCAAGGACGAGAGCAATTTCTACGAGAACTACGCGGAGGACACAAAGGGGAAGCGGAGGGTCGTGTCTGTCGAGGTGGCGGAGCCGGAGCCGGTGTTGGGACCCTTTGAGATGTAGATGTACGTATAGCAACTTGTACCATTCTCTGAACAGCAACGCGAGTCGTGTATCATAGACATCAAGCACCCATGGTCTCGCCTGCATCCTTCATCAACACCGAGGAACACGGCGACCAACACACCTACGTCGCGGATGCTTCGGTTCGAATCGTTCGACACAACCCGCCGAATAGCGGCGCTCAAACGGCCAACAAAAGCAAAGAACGCTAAGCTATCGTTCGGAGTTGACCAAGATATAATGTTGTGACCGTAATATACAAGTTGACATAGCATAGCCCTCCTTCAGGCGTTCGGGCTCAAGATCATATCCGCACATCGCTCCGCAATCATCACGACGGGGGCCTGCAGATGCGTGGACATCATCTCCGGAAGGACACTGCAGTCCGCGATCCGCAGATTCTGGATCCCGTGCACCCTGAGCTCATCGTCGACGACCCCGGCGTCGCTCTCGGGCGCCATCCGACACGTGCACCCGTAGTGGTACGTCGTCCGCACCGTCTTGCGAATAAACGCGTCCAGGTCCGCGTCGGATTCGCTGTCCGGCATGTACAAGTCCTTCAGCGCTGTGCCGAGCTCGCGCATCTTTTCCCCGATGCGCTTCGCGAGCCGGATGCCCTTGCGCATGACGGCGAGGTCCGCGGGGTCGGTGAGGAACGCCAAGTCGCACGCCGGTCGGTGGAGTGGATCGTCCGAGGCAAGCGCGACCGTCCCGCGGGATCGCGGGCGCATGAGGCCGACCTTCAGGCTGAGGACTCCGGCTTCAATGGGGATGGGCGGGTCGCTGTAGTTGAAATGGACGGGCATGAGCTCGAGGTCTGGAAGGTTGGCCGGTTCGGTGTCCGTCCGCGGCAAGATGTGGCCTGACTCGTCGATGAGATTGGAATCCACGAGTATGGATAGTTGAGTCACAGGCGAGAGGAACAGCCCCTCGCCGAACGCGATATAGCGGAAGAGCTCGACGATGGCTCTGAGGCGGCTGGTCTGAATAATATGGAGGGATTGGTCGGTCGGGACACCGTACATGATCCCCATGGCCATGTGGTCTTGCTATGGCAATGGATTGGAAAAATAGTTGGCTCCATAGGAATAAAAACGAACCAGGTTTTGGCCGACGCCGGGAAGCTCTGCCATGAGCGGTTGCTTGACCTTGTCTTTGGGTCCGATTCCGCTACATTAAATTCAGAAATGGCACTCGACAGGCAAGTAGTGGATGAATTACCTCAGGAGCAAAATCTGCGGAGTCGCAATGGCGCCAGCACAAAGAATGACTTCTCTTCTTGCTCTCGCGTGCAAGATTTTCGACCCAGTCTCATTGGCTTGGAAAGAAACACCCCGAGCAAGCTTCTGGCCGTTGGGGCCGACTTCGAGATCAAGAGCAGTTACAGCCGCGCCTGTGCAGATGTGCAAATGTGATTTTCTTTCCTCCGCAAGTCTGCTGGGCAGAAAAGCGGAGAATGTCGAGTTGCGATAACTTTTGGCATCTATAGTGCAGTCGAGCTTGGCGCAAGCTGTGAGAGGAGCTGCTGGATCGTTGATATCTTTGCAGAAGGGCAGACCAAGTGCAGCACAGGCATCCACGCAGCTACGACGATATAAACAGAAGCTCCGGTAATTAAAATACACATACGATTTCGCCGCGGGGAAGTAAAGCTCGCCCATGTCACGTACACTCCATTCCCCTGCAAAGATGAGGTCAAAATCGAGTTGGCTTGCGAAGCTTACCTTGAGTGCCGTGATGTTCCGTGGCCACGGGTGCGTTGACAAAATTCTCCGACCTCTTGAAATAGGGTTCGATTTCAGCATAGCTCCAGCCCTGCCGGCCGCTCTCACTCCAGCGGTTATATTCCGCTGGTGAGCCGCGAGTGTATTGCATGCTGTTAATAGAGGACCCGCCACCGAGTCCTTTCCCGGTGACCAGAGAGAGCAGGCGAGAGTCGCCGACAGGGTGTGCTGCAGGCCACCGGTACGCAGCGGACTCGTCCCCCATGAAGTTTGTCGACATTAGCGGAACACGCGTCGCCCAGCCTGTACGGGCATCTCCTCGCTCGAGCAGTAGAACTTTGAGGGCGGGATTTTTGCTGAGACGGTTGGCCAATACGCAACCTGCGGTACCGCCGCCTGCCAAAAGCTGAGCCCATTTCGTCTATCCATGTTTCAAACGAGCTCACCAATGATTATGTAATCATAAATCCCTTTCGACTGTCCGGAACTGTCATGATCATCGACACTTGCGGTTTCAAGCGGGGTGAGTGGGTATGGGCTGCCGAAAAACATGGAACTATTGCAGACTATTGCAGACTATTGCGCTGGCTTGTGGGTCCGGGAAGCACAGTTGTCGTGGCCAACACGAGATGTGCTTATGTAGCGTGGGACTCAGCCGCAACTCGGCCGTAGCAAGGTTCAGGGATCAGGGAATCAGGGTCGGCCGGGAGACCTGAAACTCGAATAAGCAGATGCAGCAAACTGTCTGTGGCGGGAAGTAACGACCCACCGAATTGAAGGTCTGTGGCGGGGATGATGTTGGTTGGGTTCCCAAGTTGAAGTTATAGTATTGTCTTCGTTTCTCCGAGTCTTGTATCTTTAGCCATTATCACAGCTGCTATCACCCCTCGGTAACTCCGAGATTTACTTTTCGCGGGAAATGAACTGAATTTAAAGGCTGCTATTCAGCTTCGAGATAATTTAAGCTAAGGGGCCAAGTTGTTCAATCACTGGATCTATTGCACCCATGAAGGCGCTCGCGTCGGATTCAGATGAGTGTAGCTAATCTCGGTATTCGTCCAATTTTTCTCCAGTGGTCGACTGGATTTGCATAGATAAGAGTAAGTTGAATCTCAACATATATTCGGGCTGACTGCTTCAAGATTATGCAGAAAGAAGAAGCAAGGACGGGGACGAGAATTTAATAAACAGCAGAGGAGGGTTTATGCATGCATTCTACATTCTGTTCTCCTAGAGGCCGGTTGGGCCATCTGTGTATTGAACATTGAATCTAGACATCATAAATATAACCCCTCAGATACAAGCCCGACTCTGCTCACCTTTCGGGGTCGTATTTGCGATAAGTTTGCTTGAGAAACTCATAGCCGCCGTATGTTTCGAATACATGCTGACTTTTATCGCTCTCGGCGACATATAGCGGCAACCCCGGCGTTCGCGGGGCTCTAAATGCCGGTTCGTGATCCAATATGATGGAACGGGCGAATTAAAACTCACTCGTTGAAGAAGGTCTGCCGGGCTGCAGCCAAGCCAGCGCTGATATTTTTTGGGCCGGGGGGGAGCGACAAACTGAACTGAACCAAGTGGAACCCTCCATGAGGCGCATCAATAGCATTCCCTCCTCTAGCGCGCCCGGCTTTGATTTGGCTGTCCATAACAGGGGTAAATGCGAGTGTTGTCAGGGCCACCTCGTCTTTGGCTGTCTGACAAAACTGGGTGTAGAGCGCAAAGATTTCACGATACGGCACAACATCATCAGAACCTTGCAGGACAGACGCGCCGTACAACTCGACCACCGGGGGCGGTCCTTGGTCAGCTATAATATTCGAGATATCGTGATAACTGAGAGCAGTGAGATTTGTTTGAATTGAAGGAATTGCTAAGAATTCTCCGAAAGACGAGTTGGGGAGGCTGGTACCCTCATAGAAGGCATTGAGTATGATGAAAGGCGTGATTAAGCCGTCTGAGAACGAGTTGACAAAATAAAGCAGGAAGGCTATGAATACGGATATCAGGTGGGATCCAGCCTTTCGAACGGAGTTGAATTCTTACCCGCTTTGGGGTCATCTACATTTTTTGGGAAGCGAGCCACGGCTTCGAGGAGTACTTCTGCAGAAGCGTTGTCGTACTGTCCATCGACTTGAGCACCTGCACACTGCTTAAAATGAACAACTTGCCAAAATCTGACCACCAAACCAGCGCTTGTCATCTTTGGTGCCGGTCGGAATTGCATCGACAACATAGCGGGTGACAATTCCAAATCTGTTGGCGCCTCCCTTCAAAGCACGGAATAGATCGGCGTACTCATTATCCACCGTGGCAGTGACGACCTTGCCCGTGACAAGCACCACATCCACTTCTCTCAAAGTATCAACGGAATATCCGACCGCCGAGGCAAGAAAGCTAAGGCCCCCGCCAAGAAGAAGTCCCGTGCCGACATCACTGCAACTGTTGTTCAACGAAAAAAGGACCAAACCAATGCGGTGAACTCACCTCACACGCCCACCGGCAACAGCCACACCAAGAGGTTCCAGGGCATCCAAGGCTTCACCCCACGTGAGACCGGGCTGGAAGGTGACAGAACTGCTGGCTTGATCATGCGAGATGTTCCGCATATTCATAAAATGAATTAATACACCGGCTTGAACACTGAAATGCGTGCGTCAGATCGGTGAATACCAACAGCAAAGGAGGTCATACTTGTTCCAACCCTGCATAGCACTATGACCGCCTGATTGAACGGCATATGTCGCCTTGAAGCTATGAATCGCGGTCATTGCAATGGAAACATGCTCTGTGGTCTCGGGGAAGACGATGCACGCTGGCGTGAGTTCGACGTTGAGCAGATTCCATGCTGAGGTAACGCCGGCCTGAAATTCCGCCCCGGAGGATTTCACAAACGTTGAGAGGGGCCCAGTGCTCAAGGCTCGACAAGCCAGTTGGCTTCCAGTCGTAGTGGAGTTGGCGGACACGATCGCAGCAAGCCCCAGAAGAAGCTGGAAGAAAGGGACCATCATTTAGAAACTGCATCTCTGGGGCGTTCGAAGTGGCATTTTAAGCAGAATTCCCAATACCTTTAGGCACGGGTTGCTGGCTGAGGACGTGAACACTCCGTTGATCGCCGATCGTTAGTCATGATCGCCAGAAGACCGTTGGTTTGATGCGGCCAACGGACCGACTGCCATCTCAGCTTTGCGTTTAGGTGTCCATCTCGCTGGCGTCCAATTTGACCTTCCGAGTAATACTTTCCGATCCCTTTATGTTAAGCTGAAATGACCTCCTGGACCTGCTGGGTATCATAACGGAAGCCTGTCCCATGGACGAGAACTTGAATTCCCACCGGCGATGTCGGTGGTCCGTCCCTTCACATGTCGAGAGCGACACGGTATGTATCGTTCCATAAATACCTGCGGGGCCCGGCCCCATCCCGACTAATTCATCTGCGATAAAGGGAGTAGGGCCGACAAGCGGCATAGTCGTTTCGTGTAGAGTCGGGCTGAATTCGTGTGAGCAGATTGACCTTGCCTGTTGCCCCAAGGTTGGATAAAATTGGGTGCATGGCACATACTATCTAATCCAACGGGTCTGCACAACGGGTCTGGATTTTCGATTTTACTCTTCGCTTCCTCGCTCGATCCCCCTGGAGTTTTCCAGGATAGTTTTATATACCAGTAGGCTCTAGCAGGCTATAGATATACCAAATATCTAAAGGATTCGTGGACGGGAAGTAATTGAGAATCAGTTGCCGGTCCATTAGACTCGCGCAGTTTTGGAGACGTGCTCGATTCTGACCCGAGGCCCCACTCCGGAGCCCTGAGAAAAATCCAAGGACATCGTGGGTTGTATTGAACACCTTTTGCCTTTTCAGACCTTAGTATACGACGCATCATCGGGCTCCTCGCGTGGGACGGTTCATGTTAGCATAATAGGAGACTCAAGGTCTCTCCACACTCATAATTGGCTCTGATCTTGTCCCACCCATTGATCCGCCTTCTCCCGAGCCAATCAGAGACTTTATGTACAGATGGGCTAAATCCTCGGGCATTGCCGGCTATTGCCGGGTGACTTGCTTAGGACCAACATTAATCAAGAGTGCGAGCAGGAGCTAGCAGGACACAAAGGGAAACTTGTTTCGGTCAAGCAAGGTCTCTTCCGACTATGTCGGAGCTCTCTAGTCCTCAAACACGCGCGCATATGTACACGACCGCCGAACCCATGAAGAAAGAATGTACTGTAGCCCAGAAAACCTGTAACCCTCTATATACTGAATAACACCGCGCCCTTCTATCGCCAGCGTGTCTATCCGTCATGAAATACCCAACTCTCGATCCATTTCAGACCACGATATATAATACCCAACCAAATGAGCAGCCGACAAGCGCACCGACCGCGCGTAGGCTCGGGGCCCAGAGGCCGCGCGCTCCGCTGGTGCTGCCCCCGGGGCCGCCTGCCGTGGGTGGCGACACAGGCGAAATCGGGAGCAAGGACGGGCACTGCGGCGCAACGAGCGCGCCTCCGTAGTTGCTGGCCACCCACAACAGCACGCCGTTCGTCCACCCAAATCCAGCCTGTCCCGTCGTAAAGTCAGTATTCGGACCACGGATGCGCCAGTGTAACTGACCTGGACGGTGTATTCCCCTCCACGCCCCGCCGAGTTGATGTCCAAGATTGAGAACTTTTCAAACATCTGCGCATACATGTGTGTGAGTCAACACGCAGCAGCTGTCTAGTAATACGCACATTCCCCGTATTACTGGTGCTCTGCGTCACGTTCAGCTCCTTGTCCGACAGCCGAGGCAGCAAGCCCGGTATCGAGCCCCCCGTCGCATGCCTAAACATCAGATCTCCCTCAGTCACCAGAAATGGGCCGCAACGGAGCTGGCGGTCGTACTCACCAGCTACACAGCGTGCTTGCAACATAACGGTTCGCGAGCTCACCCCTAGCACGGCCGCCCACCCGCCGCTCGTCGTGTTCCCCCCGTTCACCACCGTTCCATTACCCCGGCTCACGTCTGCCGCTGGACCAGAGGCCGCGTCGAGGTTCCGCAGGGGCAGCGCCGCCTCGCTGACGCCCAGCTGCCCCGCGGGAACGAGCGAGAAGGAGCCATGGCCTATCACGGCCGCGGGAATCACGGCCGCCGTCACGTTGGGGGGCAGCGCGCGGAGGGCCTGCAGCGCGATGTACTGGTGTGGCGGCCAGGTGTTCGGGGCGTCCCTGCCAATATCCGCCATCAGCGATAGCTTATTACTTTGAATAGAGATAAGCGACACACCACTGCAGCCCAGACTCGATGAATGACACGGGAAGCGTGCCGTGGTATCGGTTCAGCACCATGTTGAGGGACGCGAATGCGCCGAAGGCGTTCTGCGCGCTCGCGAGCACCTCGGAGGGGACTATCCCGCTCCAGAAGGGATAGAAGGTCGCCGCGCTGAAGAAATTGTTCCGGGTGTTGGTCGCGAGGTTGAAGTCGTAGAACGCGAGCTGTGGGTGGGGGTGTCAGGATGGGCGAAGTCGTAAGGAAGCGGACAGAGAGGTATGCTATCGAGTAGCTCGGGAACACAACGAAGGGAAGGGAAAGAAAGGATGCTAGACGCGTACCTTAGTTCCGTTCCAAAATAGATCCAGTACGCCCGCCTTGAGCGCCGTCGCCGCCGCTGTGTGGCGCGCCGCGGCGGCGTTGTTTCTCGTACCGTACAGCTGCGCCATGAGCACACGATTCTTGTCTGCGTGCGCGTCTCGTTAGCGCTCATCGGGGGCAGAGGGGCGGGCGGTGGCACGGAATGGAGGGAAAGCAAAACAAGGACTTACACAAAATACTATTCAAATCCACTGGGACGATAGACTTCACGTTCAGCGTGCGCAGACCCGCGGTGGGGTCCATCAGGTAGCGCGAGGAGTAGTCCCAGCCGGTCTCGGCGCCGCTCGCGAGCTCCGCGTAAAGGGCGGCGCGCTGCGAGGCGTTGAGCGCGGGCAGAGTGGGGTCGTGCGCCGTGAGGTAGTCTATAAGTTAACGTGAGGCTAGCATGAGAATAAGACGGGTCGAGGGCGGAAGAACAAAAGTGGACGGGAGGAAATGAGGGCCGGTATCGCCGGGAAGCGGCTTTTAGCCGTGCGAAGTCAGCCGGAGGATTAAGGTGATACAGTGGGCCGTTGACGTATAGGCGATAGCCAGAAATCAGTGGGGGGCGTCTAAGCAGCGGAGGAATAGTAACCGGTAACATATTGGGAGAGGAAGAGGCTAGAGAAAGCAAAGAAGAAGGCAAAACGTACCCTGTAGATACGACTCGGGCCGCGGCGCGGTGTTCGTCGCGCTGTACTGCGCCATCGCATACGTCTTGCCCGTGAATGGGCTGCGTACGTTCACGGTACGGTTCGCCGCCCACCACGCGAGCTCACGCTGCAATGCCCTTTTTGAGTAAAAGGAAAGGCAGAGAAGAGAGGCAAGCAGAAGATGCACCTCAGCGAGCGGGAGCGCGCGCGCGAGGATTGCGGTGTCGTTGGTGGCGGCGACGTAGCGCGCGAGCATCTGGATGAAAAGCGGGGGCTGCGAGCGATTGAGGTCTGTATACACGCCCATCAACTTCAACGTTCGACCAGGGCAAGTTGAGGAAAAACCAACAGTAGGTACGCCCGCCGTTGGGGATGAATCCGAAGAGCGCGATCTCGTCCATGAAGTTCTGCAACGTGTCGTTCGCGATAGAGAAGAGCTCCGACTCAAGGAGGCCTTCGATGACCCAGAACGAGTCCCAGTAGTACTGCTCGCGGAAACGCCCGCCTGACAAAAAAATAGACACGTCTCAGCACGCTGCAATATTTGCGCGGAGAGAAGGCGGGATCGCACCGGGTACAACGAAGGTGTGGTTCAACGGGATGAGCGAGCTCTCGCACGCGCCCTCGGTGCACAAAGTACTCGCGTTCGTGACGCGCACGAGCTGCGTCCAGAAGCCGTGCACCTTTTGTGCGAACGCCTTAAGCAACGGGTCGGGGATGTTGCTGAGGAACGCCGGCGCGTCCTTGAAGCCGGGAAGCGGGACCACCGCAAGCTCCTGCCCCTCGTCCGCAAAGTCAGCACGGACGAAAGACACGACCTGTCCCTCGGTGAGATTCGGGTTGCTCGCCAGCGCGGCAAAGTCCGCGAGCACGGTTTTTGCGGGTTTAGCCGTTGGCTGTGGGCGCCTGCCTTAGCGAAGGACGCGGCAAAGGGTGGGGCGGAATGAACCTTGTCCACGATGGTTTTGGGGTCTTCGAAGATGCCTGAAAGGCTGAGGGTTTGGAGGAGCTACCAGGGAGTCAAAAGGCGCGAGGCTTAAAAGAGCGGGGCACGCACAGGGCCAGGACAGAAGATCTGGGAGGGACACCAGGGCTGCGTGGGGGGTAACGGGGCCTGTGATGGCAGCAGAGCGGGCGCGGACCAAGGGGGGGTCGCGAGCACCATTTGCCCCGCCGTCAACTCGGCGGCGACGCCGTAAATCACACACGCGAACGCTTCGAGCATTAAAAACATTTTGAGCGCAGACATGGTCGCAGTGAGTCGTACACCGAGGAACTGAGGCCCCCGAGCTCTCAAGGTATCAAGCTCCCTCGCGCATTAGGCCTCGCCTTATATCCCGCATAGAGCGCGCATCGTATCACCCAGTTCACTCCCGAGCGGACCTCGGGCGACGATAAAGCGGAGAGAGCAGTCGTTATCATTAGGGGAAGGCGGGTCTCTCGGAGAGAAGGTGAGCGTTTTTTGCTCGGGAGAGCTCCGCAGTCCGCCGTCGCCACAGCTTCACGTCGCATTCATAGAGATTCATAGTCACAGCACGTCGAAAGGCGTCGAGGCCTCCAAGGGGTTGTCGGTCCACTGGACATTGACTGCGCGCAGCCGGATTTACCGCAACAGTCCAAAGTTTATTCACTGCCGACGCGCGGATTCCGCTGCAGAGTTTCGCGTTGAGCGCAGGGAGCTAAGGGCTTCCTGCATGAAGGGATTGGCCCTCTTTCGTCCTGCAGTGGTTAAAGAGTAGTTCGGAACGATGGCATCGGCCGAAGCAAGGCCAGAAAGGCGGCTTTGACCGTTTTTCGGACCGCTCCCGGTCTCAGAGATTAATTTTGTGCCTGCTTCATGGTTTCGAGCCTTCCTAAGCCTTCCTCCGTAGATATACATCTGTTTTTCCATCCGCGGCGCAAAATCTCTTGCCGCCCGATTGCTGTACATTACGCCTTGACCTCCTCGGCGTATACATTTCCTGCTTCTTTTGTATCGCGCCCCTCTTTCGCATTCTCCTCGCTCCATGACGCGTCGTCGCGCTCCTCGGCCCCCGACACGTCCATCTCTTCAAACACGCGCGCCATTCCGGGCACGGGGAACGCTCGGGTGAGCAGCCAGTACACGAGCGCGGAGACGCCGAAGCCGGTGAAGAACGACATCTGGTAGATGCGCGTCGCGGCGAGCGGCACCGTGCGCCCCGTCGCGCCCGCGAAGCCCACGACGTTGATTAGGATGCCTGCGATGTATGCAATGTACGCGCTGCGGGGACGTTAGCGAACGAGCTACATATGCGCAAGCTGCGTGCACGGACCGAAAGTTGATCCCGTAGGTGTACCAGTACCACCCGTCCCTCCGGGCGTGATATAGGTCGGTGACGCGGTAGTGACCCTTGCGCACGAGGTAATATTCGGTGATCTACATAAGCCATTAGTTTCTCTACGAGAGGACGGGAGGAAGGGCGCACCATCACACCCGCGATGCTGCTAAGGAAGACCGAATATGCGGAGAGGTACGACGTGAAGCTGTTGCTGCTCTTCAAGAGATTCCAGGGCAGCATGCACAGGCCGACGATGGCGGCAACGTAGCCTCCGCGGCGGATGTTGATGAACCGCGGGAAGAGTGCAGTCAGGTCGCATCCCGCGCTGACCGAATTGGCGGAGATGTTGGTCCTGCGGCGGCTCAGTGGAGGCATAGGAAGTTACGGAACGGTAATTACCCTAGCTAAAAAAAGAAAGGGATTAGACTGCGGTACAGACTCAAGAACATAGAGACGGTGTTACCTGCGCGATGATAAAGGACGCAGAGATGAACCAGACCTGCAGACAGATTAACCACGGCATGTTTAGCACCCGCAAGACCTACACCAAATCTCGTCGCGCTGGACGGGGAATCATCGAGGAACTTGCCCAGAAGATCAACGGGCGACCACACGGCCTCGCCATATATCGTGACCGACGAGGAGGAGACGATAATCCCAATGAAACTGACCAGCGAGAAGGTTAACGGTACGGAGATCAGCTGCGGGAGGAACGCCGCGGCGGGCGTTTTGGCACCTGCGCGGGGCTCAGCATTCGGCGGTACGTGAAAACATGAACGAGTATACGTGAAGCGAAGTCTGGCGCGTTGGTTACGAGCGTGGCCATGTTGCTGATGCAGGACATCAGGCTCGCGACCATGGCCCAAGCCAAGTCTGTCCCGTGGAGGGTGGACGGCTGGCGGATGATGGGCCCGACGCCCTTGGCCTTTACAATGCACCAGATGAAGAACGTGATGCCCGCAATGGGGGCGACGATAGACTTCACGGTGAAGAGATGGCGGCTGGAAGAGGTAGTCAGCACAAGACACGGAAGTGTCGGATGTACTGAAGCGACTGACATCTGGTGAATCGGGAACCAGATGGCGGGGAGCGAGATGAGCCAGAACAGGAAGAAGCACATGAAGTCCTTGGTGGTTGTCCCGGACGATGCGGGGAGGTGGTTCGCTATCAGGCATGTCAGCATGTAGCATCGCACAGAATACGAATGTTTGGACGGACGGATATTATTGACGCTCGGCCACATTGCGCGCAGCATCACCAACATGCAGCTCCCGCCAATGCTCGCCTGCACTCCATACCAAATACTACCCACAATCAGCATCCGTTTGGCCATGAGACGGCGCGACGCACCACGCCATAGCCGCGCGATTAAACGTCGTCCACAAGCTCCCATACAGCCCGAAGCTGGTCCGCGCCACAACGGGAAAAGTAACATGGAATATCGCGCCCGGGCGGGCGTTCAAGACGATAAACGGCGACACGATCCCGTATCCAATCCACACGCAGATCCACGCCTGCCACCACGACAGCCCGAGCTGCACCATGGAGCTCACGATCATCCACGTATTAACGTTGAAGCTGTCGGCGATCCAGAAGGCGAAGAAGTTGAACGAGGCCCATGTCCGCTTTTCCTCTGGAACGGGCAGGAGATCTTCGTTCTTTGACAAACAGGTCAGCCCGGCGCACGAAAAGGTACAAGAAGACCGCGCGCACCGTTAGAAACAGCTGGGAGTGCGTCAACCCCGGCTCGTGCGCTACTTCCAGACGCTCAAGAAAACCCATAGGGAATCAGCCAGGGAAGTGACTGGGTTCGCATCGATTCTTATAACTACTAATTATATAGGAGCGGATGGAGGAAGGAACCAGAGAGGATATAGATAAGGGAGGATAAGGTCCTCGGGTAATTTGACATTTTCAAGATAATACATGAGGATACATGTCGACGCTAAGGAACTCGATGAGAACTGGAAGGAGATGGACCGAGGGGCGGCACGGGCGACTTGGGCAAAGGAATGCGGCCGAGCCTCAGCTAAGTGTAGCGCTGGAGATAATTCTGCAAGTGGAGTGTTGAGCGGCGGGAGCAAAAAAAAGGCTCCGCATGTCTCGAGTCGGATCATAAATCCGATGGATGAGTCGCGTGCTCAACACGTCCACGGGGCCCAAGATAGACGCGACGCCGTAAGGCGCGTCGTTTCTGCTCTGAATATAATTACCATTTGGTGTTTTTATTCGTCCGTGCCATCACAGTCTCGTAGCGACTCCAATAATGCACACACCCACCTCTCGGAATGGCCACAAAATATAGCGCACGGCGCGTTGACGGCGCGTATGTACTTTCGCAAGTGTTGACGAGGGTGCCACATTCTAGGCTCATCTTAGCCCTCGATTATATTCCCAGTCCGCGTGAAACCCGAATATAGTCGCTTCGACTATGTACGTCAAGTCAACGGTTCCCGTAATTCCGGGGGTGGGTGACGCAGCAAACACGCGTCGTCGTTCGGATCGTTCGTTCGAGTTCCCGCATGTTATTCGAATCGCGAGGCTACCTCAAATCCAGGGTGATCGCGTTGCCTTGCTTGATCAATTTCAAGGTGATGCATATTTTTTTTAAAACGAAACCACGCGCGGGCCAGTTCGAGTCCATGATGGTGATGGTCGACGCCAGACTGTCCGCGGCGAATGGATAGACGCTGAGACGAAGAGAAGGATTCAAAAGCCAAACAAAACAAAAGGACTTGTGGCAATGGCCGAAAGGTCCCGGTCGCGCATTGGAGATGATGGCGCTGGGTGTATCATATAAATGATATTTTGAGGGTTCTACGTGATCTTGAACCAGAGAATCACCCCAGACATACTGTAGAGGCTGAAACGTGAGGCTAATTTTGAGGACTGTTGAAGGGGACCGCGCGAGGGTCTTTGCTGCAGCAAGCATCTTCCGCGGCCCATGACGCTGATATTCTGTGTCTCGGCCCTGCCTCGTCCAGACCAGGGGCAGAATTGCAGTGCTCGGTTCGGCCCTCTGTCGCGAGAGTACAGGCATGGTCTTGGGTACGTCCCAGTGAAAAACTGGTTCGCCTCCGACTCCGAATCCGACTCGCAAGGCCCCTCGCTGAGACATTCGCAATGCTACCAGGGTAGTAGGGAATAGACACTGAAACGGACAGGAAGCGGGGAAGTCCGAAAACGAGAACGAGATGCAGACTCAATCGATATCAGAGACTTGATGGTCCGGTTCACGAATCGGAGACGGTGGCGCTTGGTGTATCGTGTAAGTGATATTTTGAGGGATACATGGTATACGTGATCCTGGTTCTCTGAACGATGATCTTCAGAGAAGCACGCCAGGCATACTGTGGATTCTGAAACACAGCTAATTTTGAGGACTGTTCAGGTGGTATTTCGAGGATTTTAATTTTTGCTGCAGTAAGCACCTTGCGCGGCGCATCACGTCGATATTCTGCGCCTCGGCCGCGATGCAGACCATGCGCTGACATTTCATCTTCGCCACTGACCCAGGCACAGACTCGGTGCGCTCGCCGTCTTGCGCTGGCGGCGACACGGGGCGCCCGAGCAAAGTCTCGCTCGCCTCCGAGTCCGACTGGCAAGGCCCCTCCCTGAGACATACTCGGCCGCCCTGGCTAGGAGTTGGTCGGGTACTTTAAACCTGACAGGAATGAATGTTTGAGCCGCCTCCGACTCGGATTGAACTTGTGGCGAACATGATTCGTGATTCCTGGAAGCGGTGCATCGGAATTCCCCCTGGCAGTGCAAAAAAAAAAAAAAAGGGGGGGGACCGATATAAGAGATTAAGTGTGCAGGACAGCCACGGCCCGACGCCAAGGACTCTGAGCTAAGCAGGCCGATAAATTCCTGCGCGCGATTCGGATGTTGGAGGAAGTGATGGAGAAAAAGAAGGCGCGGATCACGAGGCACGTCGCGTGCTCGGTACGCGTCCACGGGGATACACCCGACGCGTGGCGTCACATCTGTCTGTCACAGAAGGTTGGAAAAGTCACACCGACGTCAGAGCCACATAATTTAACGCTTATGAGAACAAGGCAGACATACATATGCGTTTATGTCTAGGTACAACCATTCGAGGGGTATGTAGTTTTGCACAGGACGATAAGGGATAAATAAATAAAATGTTGCAAGTCGGGTGTTCGGATGGGTAGATGCGAGGGGGATCGATATCGATGGGATGCAAGATGGAAGAATGAGATTGAGATTAAGTAGATGAAGAGGTAAATGCAGGAGCCCGGATAGCATGTGCGAGTGATGTGTGTGTTACTACAGTGGAGGAGCATAGCGTAAAGAAACAGTGTGGATGATGAGGAGCGGCGCTCGACACATCATGCGGTTGTGGAGGTGGTCGCGGCGGCAGGGGAGAGGTCGAGACGCGGGACGCTGGGGGAGCGGCTCGCTTTTCTGAAGCGCTCGCTCGAGGGCGAGGGGGTGGTGAAGGTGAACGCAGCGTAGATGTGCCGGCGCTCGGGGGTGGAGAAGACTTTGGCATCTTGCCCGGCCGCAGGGGGCGTCACGCGGGCAGACGAGCCCGAGGAGTGCGACGGCGAGAAGTAGTCACGGATCTCCGGTTCAGTGGAGGTGGCCTAAGGATGAGGTGAGTTAGGTATAGGAACGACGCGAAGAAGGGCGCAGACGAACCTTGCGGAATCGAGCGCTTTCCTCGGACGTGAACGAGGTAAGGAGCGAATTGACATCGAATCGCGCATCGTACGCCTGGGTGACGTCGGCCAACGGCGAGACGGTCAACTCGTAGCAGCGCGAGTCGATGTCGGCCTGCATGACACGACCGACTGCGCCGTCCTCCTCGTCGAGCTTGGGCAGGGGCGAGACGCGGCGCGAAGGCTTTTTCCCAGCCTTCTTGGCCGACTTGCCATCTTTCCTTCCCTTGGCCGCCGAGGAGGACGCAGAACGCGTCTTCTTCGCCTCGGGCCTGTCCTCCTTGGACTCCTTCTGCTTCTTCGCTACGATGGTCTTGGTGGCAAGCGCGGTGGTCTTGCGTTTCTTGCTGGTGACGGTGGAGTCGAGCGCGGGGGCACAGGGCTCGCCGGTGACGGGGTGGAGGTTCTCCTTCTCGGCGGTGGATGCGAGGACTGTGGTGGATGCGGTAGGGACATTGGGGTCGGATGAGGCGAGGGCGGCGGGCTTGGCGACGAGGGACGCTTTGGTGTCGGCGTTGGCGTCGGGGGCGTCGCAGTAGACGGTGAAGGAGCGGAGAGCCATCGGGGAGGAGAGGATGGTGGATGAATAGATGGCGCGTCGGGTGAGTGGAGGCGACGGCGGCGCAAGCGAATGGTGGCAGATGGCGGAGGGAGAGAGAGCAATCCAACCAGACACAGAAGCCCCAGCTAAATACTGGCAAATACACAAACCGCGCGACGCGCCCACCATCACGTGCATGGTCCACCCATTGTGTCCGGCCACCACTGGCCAGAAATAGTAACCTCCAGGAGCTCTGTCTGGTCTCAGAATGCGGAACTTGAACTACCTCCATTCTTTCCACAATTTACCCGCCGCTGTGGCTTCCGGTAGAACATGCGGTGACCGGGCGCCGGACCTGCAGGGGCTCGTCTTTGCTCGGTGGGGCCAATAATGAAGCGATGAACGCTTACAGCCATGATTTACTGCGACCCAAGGTTCTGTCTTTCTGGCAATATCTGCTTTCGCTGTCTCGAAATGTCCAGAAATGTCCAACTATATATCTTGATGAAACTTGAGAGTGATATGAACGTTTTCGCAGCTCGCCCTCCCTCAATTGAACATGTTCGCCCCTCCCGCGGGAGCAACCTTCCCAATGCAAACCCCCGCGGACGCACTTGTGTCTCATTCATAGGGGCGGTTTCAAGCGGCTCACAGCCCAATGCCTCACCGATCACATATCTCGCTCTTCCGCGCAGGATTGGTGCTCTGATCGTTTTCCAGACGCAGCGGTTCCGCGATACCTATGCTCTGGCTTCCGCTCCGCTCCCTGTCTCGTTCGCGACACCGGTATAAAGTCCATACCAGGCCCCATCTGAGTCTCTGGACACTTCCCCCCCATCCCCCTCCTTGCGTTTCTTGCACACCGACCGGGATTACGATCGAAAAGTGGTGCATACTCCACCCACGATTCGCCAATCCATCGGAGCTTAGCGAGGTTTGTTTCACGACCTCATGTTTTGCACGCACAACCAGGCCTCATTCATTCTTCAATAAAGGTTGCCCGTCATACGCAACCGTACGTCAAACCGAGGCCCGTCGCTCCCCCCTCGCCCATCCGCCGGTGAAATCGCGCAAAGGCACCCCCCAGCTGCCGCCATGTTCGTCCCGACCGACCGCTGCCCTTCCACCGAGCCCTCGCACCCCGCTCCCGGCACCCGCATCGACAACGGCGCCCTCGAGCTCGTCGAGGTCCTCGGAGTCGGCGGCTACGGCATCGTCTACCGCGCCATCGAGACACGATCCCCCACGCCCTGCCAGTACGCTGTGAAATGCCTCATGCACTCGCCCATGTCCGTCACGCCCCGCCAACGCCAGCTCCACATCCGCGAAATCGCTCTGCACCAGCTCTCCAGCGCGCACCCGAACGTCGTGACCCTCCACCGCGTCGTCGAGGAGGACAACCTCACCTATATCATTATGGACTTTGCTTCCGACGGGGACTTGTTTTCCCAGATTCTCTACGGCTGCCGGTACCTCGGCAACACCAGGCTCATCAAGCACATATTCAACCAGCTGCTCGACGCAGTCGACTACTGCCACTCTCTTGGTATTTATCACCGCGACTTGAAGCCGGAAAATGTCTTGTGCTTTGATGGTATGTATTGTCGTCGCGCCTTCCTGTCCAGTAGCTTATTTGAGCAGGCGGTTACAGAGTCGCAATCACAGACTTTGGTCTGGCTACAACTGAGAAGCTCAGCGAGGAGTTTCGCACCGGAAGCGTCTACCACATGAGCCCTGGTTCGTCGGCCTCGCCATGCTTATTTTATCGGTGCTTATTCTTTTTCCGCAGAATGCCAAGGCGGCGAGTTCGCACCCTCAGGATCGTATTCGCCCATGGCCAACGACATCTGGTCTCTCGGGATCGTGCTACTCAACCTCACCACCGGACGTAACCCCTGGAAAGCGGCGACACTGTCCGACTCGACCTTTCGTGCATACCTCCACAACCCGTCCGAGTTCCTCCCCACCGTCCTGCCCATCTCCGCCGAGCTCAACGCCGTCCTCGCCCGCATGCTCGAGATCGACTGGCGCCACCGGATGAACATCCCGCAGCTGCGCGTCGCGCTCGAGGGGGTGACGGATTTCTACGCCGCCGGCGCCGTCTTTGAGGGCAGCATGGCGCGGTGCCCGTGGGAGGTGGGCATCGACCTCGAGACTGGCTCGCCTGCCAAGGGAAGCTTCCCGGGACGCTCCCTGCAGCAGCGCAGGCCCGAGTGGAGCAACGAGTCGAGTCTCGTGTTCGCGCATCCCGACGAGACGAGCGATACGTCCTCCAGCACACAGTACTCGTCGTGTGGCGCGACGTGGGCGTTCGACTCGCCCACATCGTCCGACTCGGACCACATCCTCAGCGATAAATTCATCTTCGAGCGGCCGCGGACGCCTCCCCACATTGATGTCCCCCTCTCGCCCCTCTCGCCCTGCTCGTCCGGATCTCAGCGTGCAGCGTTCATCGTCACGCCGAGTATCGTCAACTTTCCCCCAAGGAGGCAGCCGAACGCCGGGCGTCGGAAACCACTGGCTATCAATACCACCTGCCTGAGCCCTCAGTACTATGCCGCCCAGAATATCAGTCTCGATTCGGCCTCGACGGGATCTTCCGCCATGCAAACGGCGGTGGATGATATCGACGATCCTTACGCATCCTCCTTCCTCGCGAGCTCCAAAGTTACGATGGGCGATTCTGATTGCGAAGACCTTGGGGACGGATCGGAAGACAAGGAGATGACATCACCGTGGGGGTGTTCGGCGGAGGACATGTCGCGCTACTGTTCGACACGCAGCTCGATCATCGTCCGCCCGAAACGCTTCGACGACGACAGGTCCGCCACCCCGTCGCCTGACACAGAGGCGGCGGTGTGGCACGATCAATGTCAGTATGCATCGTCCGTCTACCACTCCATTACCGACGCGCCCCCGTCAAGGTCCGACGCGCCGCCAAAATCGCACCCCAGCGACGCCGCCCCGCAACGCCGCCCGGTTCAGTTCTTCCCCCGCCCCGCGTCGGGCCCTCCGCCGACGCAGCAAGGGTACCCTGTGGAGCCTTTTCAGTCGTTCATCTTTCATCAGACGCCTTCTTCCCCGTCTCTCGAGACTTGGACTGCATTTTCGCCGGCTCAGACGTCGGCACCGCCGTCGGGACCCGGCTATCTCGCCCGGCGCCCGGCGGGTGCGCCGCTACGGGCGATCCGCCCTTGGTTCCTTCGCGCCAAGCTATTTGGGGCTACCGGCGAGTCGATCCATGGATGATGAGATGGGCTAAGATGGTACAGTACGAGGACCCTTGTGCTCGTAGCCGTCGCCCATTTTTATAGCGTCGGGGTTCCGAGTTCGGGAAGGGTGTTCGGGAGTCTCGCTTGAGACGTATGTATTAGTACCGGGTGTACCATCAGTTCGTATTCACTATAGTCTATGTATACTTTTTGTATGAGCCCATGGTCATTTTATGTTGAATATCATGAAGTTGTCATGAAGCGAGCCGCGAAGTCGCGGGGCGTGGGGAAAACCATGTGACGTAAAACCAAGTATAGCGACCGCATTTGGACACCGCTTCCTGATGCGATCAGCGCCGACGATTACGGGCGACCTTACCGTATACCAGTGTATGAGTATTCGGAAAGGTTTTGGCGGTGTTTTCATGCGTGTCCATGACATCCCCGCCGGACCTAGCGTTTCGGCAGTCCATTCATATACAGCCAGTATGTTGGACGCCGCTCATCTACCTTCCCCCCGATGGTCTCTTCAAAGCACTGGCAGTCACCGCTCCCGATGTCCGTACTCGCGTCTCTCATCAAACACCATGCTGGCGACCTGCGCGCTTCTTCTTCACCAACCAGCGCACCTGCAACTGGGTAGCGCGCGTGCCGCTCGATATTATAATTGAAATCGCAGAACGGCTAGACAGCTTGGAGGATTTGTTCTCCCTCAGTTTGACTGTACGTGATCTCTCGCCGTTGCACCCCGTGCCGTGTGTTGACGGCGCATTTTTTACCGCAGTCCACGCGCATCTACGCCACGCTCCTGCCTGCCCTCTACGCGTCAGTGGATTTGCGGTCGAGCCGGATGTGCAGAAATACCCTGGAGATGCTTCTGACCGGGCGATCTGATGTAACACGATACATCCGTCGCTTGGTTGTGCGTCCCAACCATGTTGACCGGCGTTCGCGGCAGCCTGTCAAGCCCATTGACGAGAACTGGGTGGTCCAGTCTATAATAAAGCTGGCGACCACAGGGCGGCTGTCCCGCCTCACTTCATTCTTCTGGGACGGCTCGGAGATGCCGCAAGACGATTCGCTGTGGTCCACTTTGCGTGCCTGGTAAGGCGGTTGTTTCATTTACAGTTTACACCAGTTAATAAGACGCAAATTAATAGCTGTCCTGAGCTGCGCAGCGTTGGCAGCAACGTCGGCCCCAAAAACATCGATCCTGAAAGCGAGGTGAGAACTGGTTCGCATAATTTGTCTTGATTACTAAAACCCTCGCAGCTCTTCTGTTTTGATGACCTCGCTGGATTCAGTTTGACTGCCAAGACATTGCCAGACGAGTGGGGTGCGTCGCATATTTCACATAGCAGTGCCTGTCGTTCAATGCAAATTCTACAGACACCTTCCTGCCGCCAGAACCCGACCTGCCCGATCAGCTCTGGGATATGCTGATAGAACGCAGCCCACGACTCGAACAGCTGCGAATAGACGTTTCGCAGCGGTCTCGACGTGTTTGGGATACACGTCGCGTAGTCCAGGGCCGCTGGCCGCAACTGCGCGACCTGGAACTGGGGGACTGCTCGATGGCAGGCAACGGCTCTTCGCGAATTCTCATGGAGACACCCTTCATGCGGTTCTTAGCCGCCCACCCCGCCTTGGAGAGGCTACGCCTTCCCTCGCTGTCCTCCTTCCCAAAGGCCATCGTTCTTCCGCCGGCCTCCCTTCCCCGCCTGCGCGAGTTCTGCGGGAACGTAGCCCACGTCAAGGGTCTGCCAAATCTCCCCCGAATCACGACCCTTTCCCTCGTGCATCAGCCCTTATCGGAGAAGATGGTGTCTCTGGTCTGCGGAACGCTGAAGCACATGAAGTCCCTGACGTCCTTGTCCATCTGGCTCCATCTCGACTCGCAGAGCGATCACTACGCGGTGTTCCGGAACCTCTTCGACTCGTGCCGGGGGCTAACGCATCTCGATATCGCCTGTTCGGAGGCACCCTGGGACATGGTAAGCAGGCACCACTATGACCCGGGTATCCCTGTCCTAATATCCACCTTCCTAGATCGAGTTTATCTCCGCACTGCGCGGCTCCCGTGTCCAGTTGACAACGCTCACCCTGACTCGTGTCGAACGCGCCGCGAGCGAGCCAGATCTGCTCAAGATCGCTACGCGCCTGGCTGCCACCAATCCGTCCCTGCGGAAGTGCACTCTGCGATATTCGTTTACGACGTGGGTATTCCTGGACAGCGTACCCTATCAGCGAGTAGGCAGCTTCGTGGTGAAGGACCGGAGCAAGGAGGGGGCGCCCGTCGTGCTCGAGAAGCGCACCAAACCCTGTCGACGCTACTTTCACCGCCGCCCCCTCTCGTTTCAGCTGCCAAGGTGGATCTGATACACATACACACTACTTACGAGTCTCCGACACGATTATAATGATACCTTTACAGTACTTGTTCCATATATTATTTGAGTTACACGGATGTACATTACTTGCCGATGTGCAGATTAATCTGACCGTTGTGGAATCTCAATGAATTAGATTCACGACTACTATATTCTTAAGTCGATCAACCTCCGCCCCCTTGCACGCTCAATCTGGTTCTTGTTCCGGAGCCCGGTGCCCTTGTGCATCTTCCGCCCAGGCCCCCCAATCCCGTCGCCCATCCCCAACGGCGCATGCCCCGCATGAAGCAGCCGCATCGTCGCCTTCATCACCCCGACGGGATTCCGGCTGCCCCACACTTTGGCGCTGATATCCTTTATGCCCGCCGCGTTGAGCAGCTTGTGGATAATCGGGTTGCACCGCAGCCCGAACCCGACGGGGCGTGGGCGCATGATGACCTGCGTCGCGCCAAACTTGGTCCGCACCTCCGTCCAGATGGTGCGGTCCTCGAAGCGCTCAACCCAGTCCATGTTGCGCAGCGCGTCAGCCAGCGCCTTTTTGTGCGCGATCTCGTACATCGCGTGCTTTCCCCAGCCGATGCCCACCATGCCCTTGCCGTCGCCCACGCACAAAATGACCACGGTCCGGTCCTTGTTGCCCTTGGACGTCTGCAGCCGCGCGAAGCGGCGCAGGATTGGGAACATCTTGAGGTGGCTCATTTCTTCGTCGGTTGCCAGCGGGACGTTGAACATTTCCTCGCTGCCCTGCTCGACGTCGTCGGACTTGGTAAACTCGTGGTTTGCGAAATCGAAGCCGTCAGCCTCGAGCGCTTCGGTGAAGATCGAGTGGTGGTTGCGGACGATGACGCGGTTGTGGAAGGGGTTGTCTTTGGTGGGCGGGAGCTCCAGGACGTCGCGCGAGTCCATGAGCGGGTCACGGGTCATGAGGTTTGGCCATGCTTCGCGGTTGGCTTCCTTCTCGGCCTGCACTGGTTGCGGTATTAGCCACGGCTGTAGCCAGCGTGATAAAAATATGGCTCACCTTCTGCATTTTTCTCCGCCTTCTCTGATACGATCGATTCTATTGCAAGCGTCCAGACGTGTATAGCACGGGATAAGTATAGTGCGTACCGATTTCCTGCTTTTCCTGCTCCAGCTTATCGGGAGTTTCGTCTTCGGGATCGGGGATGAGACGTTTGAAGACGTCGAGCCGTCGGATTCGTGGTAGCCGTGGTTCTGTCTGGAATACCAAGTGCACATCCTCATACTTTGCAAAAATATCGGCAATGGCGTTGAAGAGGGCCATGTCCTCGTTGAGAACCGGGGCTACAATCCTGTCCATGAGCCTGAAGAACTCCTCCCGATCCGCCCGAGTCATGCGATTCTTGATGGCATACTGCACGTCGCGGTCGCGCAGGTGCTGTGCCAGTTCGTCTACGGGAGTGGTTTGGTAATAATAGCTGTTGTTGTCTTGGGAGAAATCATTGGTGGAGAATAGGTGGGTTGTAAGTGGTGCGTACCATGAGTGGGTTCCTCGAACAGTTCCTCGAAAGGGGTCGGGTCACTCGCGTCTGGAAGTTGAGCGTGCTGGGTGAGAGCCTAAATACGAGTACGAGTTGGGCACGTACCGGTCTTCTCCAGCTGGGCAGCTTTATCAGCGACTAGCTGGGCCTCAGCCTCAACCTCATCCGGATGGTTCAGATACCATTCGACATGGAGATTTAGTCGGGAGAGTGGGCCATTGTACCTGGCCAAGGCATTTTCCACCTGCTCGAGCTTCTCCTTGTCGTCTTTGGCGGACAATACGAGTTGCGCGACGCGCCATCCGACCTCCTGCTCGGGTCGCGTCTCCGCGCCAAGATTCTCCAGCCGCTGATCGAAAACGGGGTCGGTGACCAGAGGGTAAGCCAGGTCGAAAATTTTCTGTTCTGCCAACTCCAGGCTCTGGGAAGACATGCCCTCCAACATCTCGAAGGGATTCGGTGAGGCCTCCAGCTCCTCGAGAGCCGCCAATATATTGTCGTATTTCTCGTCCAGAAGCGACAACGGTCGGGCTTCGCGGTCTTCGGTCCCCAGCTCGCGGTGCTCGGCCTCAGCTTCCTCCAACTCGCTGTCCTCAGCCTCAACCTCCTCTAACTCGCTGTCCTCAGCCTCGAACGCCTTCAGTACCTCTTGAAAGCCCTCGAACGACAGCGTGGGGTCGGATTCGGGGTCGAGTTGGCCACTTTTAATCGATTCCTCTCTGTCGAGTAGGTATTCCTCGTACTTCAGTTCGAGTTCCAGGTCGGTTTCTTCGGTTTCTTTGGAAGGTTCGTAGTTTTCGAAGTCCACTGGAGACTCCTTCAAGATCGCCTGGAACTCCTCGAAGGACACGAGCTCGTGGAGTTTTGCATCGGCTTCTGCGCTGTTTTCGACGCCGATGTTTTCCCCTCCGCCCGACTCTCGCTCTCGCTCTCCGCCCTCCGACGCAGTCTCCGAGTGTGCCTCGAGCGCTTCGGGGGCGTCCGGGTCGCGCAGCTTCGGCAGGCTCCTTAGGTAGTCCTGGTACAGGGATTCGGCGGTGGGTTTCTGGGAGACATAGCGACAGAGGCGGGGAGCGGCGGGGAGTGCGCGTCGAGTCGCGAGGACAGTGTGAATCCCAACGAACCGAGCAAGTCTGTGCATGGATTCATGCCACGGCTTCAAAATTTCCAGGTGCGCACACGTGATCTGCGCGTAAACCAAACAGAGACAAGCCGTTCAATCTCAGTGATCTCGGTCAGCTCGTCCTGCGCTTAACAGACACGAACGCTCCAATCCGAGCCTGCGCGACGGCTGAAGAAAATATAAAGGAAAAAAATAGTGCAAGAACAATACAAAAGGAAGGGCGCTGAGAGGATCGAATTCCGGACTCGCGGCGCACCCCAGTGGTTCTCAGCTCGAGCGTCTCCGCCGCACATATAAATCCGGGTATATGCAGCTACACCAAATGCCCGGTAGAAAATGGTTGGTTGGACTGACATGTGCCACTGGAATGGCCCGTATAAATTCGACCCACTGCCGGAGGATCAGTGTCCGACGTCCGTTCAAAATATTTTGAAAACGATAGTTATTTTCGACGAAAGTACGCATTGGCAAGCTGAGGTGCAAAATTAAGACACAAAAGCTCCAAAAATTGGCCTTTTGAGTTGTAGAACGGCTATTCACGGAGCCGGCATACTCCGCGCCGAATTATGCTCGAAAACGAGGATTGTCTATCGTTTTTCAAATAGCTGTTATGCATGCTGGATCGACCTGTGTTGAAGATGTGGACGACGTATGTCCGGAAGTTTCGGGGCCAAAACACGGACTATAGCACAGTGGGGTTCCTTCCATTCCGTCGTCCGCCAGATCTGGACAGTTAAACTCGCAGCATGGCACCTGTTCTGCCCATTCTGCGAAGGTTGAAATTTGGGACAACCAGATTGAAGACTCGGCGTGTAGGGAAGTTCATAAATACAGTATCCCCTCCCCTGTTGTGTTAAATCGTACAGCGAGCTGGCAGCAGAGAAGAGGAACAGGTAGGGTGTGTACAGGGCGCATTTCGATGGGGGTACAGGGTAAAAAGCATCACAAACCGCGTGTCGTGGTCTCGACATAATATTAAGCTAAGCAACCGCGGTCGACACAGGGAAAACACACGGAAGGAGAGGAGCGCACCAAATTAACAAACTTGTCCGACGTCGCCCACAAGGAATTCCAGCGATGTGTGTGAGAGATGGAGGGTCTCGGAGACCACAGGAGGCTGCAGGATAGGTGCAGCGTTTTTGCCAGGCCGCATTGGGAATAGAAACGACTGGGGCCGCTATTTTTTGAACGTTGGATTATATCGGCTTGCACGCATCGCCTCCAGGAGCTGGAGAGCTGAAGCAGTGGTAGTAAAGGACTTGAAATTTGCGATACACCTGCTCCAGAATTGTCGGGACACCGAACAGTCAATGTTCAGGCCCGGGGCCCCTGGGTTGGAGGATCTCGTGAGTACAGTAGCCAAGGTTAGGAAACCTTTTGAAAAAATGAAAGCCCAGGATATAATAGAGAATCAAAGACTAAGACTCTCAGAGATGGTGGGGGTTGGAAAGAGAAAGATGTCACAAGAGCGCGCGCGTACAAATTCGTCCATCTCTCTTGCTCCACCCAACCGTCTCAAACTCATCTACTAGTACACTCTACTGCAACCGTGCTCAATCTCCAGCGACTTTGCGCTGTATCCGCGTGTCCTCGAGGGTTACGCGTGTTCTGAGACTTATTCAGCTTCGATCAACTTGCTCCGAGCTCCAGTCCCAATCTTCGTCTAGGAGTCCATCCTAGCCTGAGGAACTTTTATCGAGTCCAGCATACGTCTCACTCGCCTGATTTCCGATGCCAATCGTCCAATTCGCGCCCTTTGCGTCGCTGGTGCAGCCAGCATTTTGGCATGAGCTCACCTCGCTCAAGATTGACGTCCTTCGCCTTTCCGATGAGGCGCTCCCTATTACGGGATCCTACTCCGTCGGAAGGTCTGTAAAAGATCGCGAGACGGGCAACGAGATCGCGTTAGGATGCAATCTCAGCGTCGGCCCCGAGTCCTTTGACAAGAGCGGCCAGTGAGCATGTCGTTACTCGAATCGATCTGTTGTTCACGCGTATCCAGGCCACCCTCGGGCGCATTCCCTGCCAAAGGACACTTCAAGAACTACAACACGATAGAAGATTTCAAAGCTGCGGACAAGACTGCTTTGTTTAACCAAGAGGCTGAGAAGGTGCGCGTCCCCTTTTTTGTCTCGGATACGTCTTGATGGTTGTATAGATGTGGGAGAGTATCGTCACGACGCGGGATACCTCCAACCTGAACAACTTCATCCTCATCACCTACGCGGATCTGAAAAAGTACAAGTACTACTACTGGTTCGCGTTCCCCTCCTTTGTCGCGAAACCGGCGTGGGAGATCGATGAGCTGGGTTGGAAACCGGCCAGCGAGGACTTGACCCACGATTCGGCATGTAGCACACGCGTCTCCACTTTCATCGTTCTAATCCGCCCATCTGCAGCTCTCATCGATCCACGCGCAGCTGCGCGCCACCCCGCTCCCGTTCTTCCTAGTGCGCGCCTCGGTCGAGATCGCGCCCGTCGAGTCCTACTCCTCGTTCTTCGCGAACATCCCGCCCGCGGAGCAGACAATCGGGTTCGTCGACCCGTCCGCGAGCCCCACCAACCCCGGATGGCCGCTCCGCAACCTGCTCGCGTACCTCCGTGCGCTCTATCCGACCACCACAACCGCGCTGCGCATCCTCTGCTGGCGCGACGTGGAGGTGCCCGCGACGCCCGCGGGCTGGAAGAGCCGCGTCGGCACCGTGCACTCCGAGCCGCCTGCGACCGCCGGAGCCGCGGCTGCGCGCCCGAGCGCGGTCGGGTGGGAGAAGACGCCGCAGAACAAGCTCGCGCCGCGCGTGGCGGACCTCGCGCCGATGATGGACCCCGTGCGCCTCGCGAACCAGGCGGTCGACTTGAACCTCAAGCTCATGCGGTGGCGCATCCTGCCCGCGCTCGACCTGGAGAAGATCTCGGCGACGCGGTGCCTGCTGCTGGGCGCCGGGACGCTGGGGTGCTACGTCGCGCGGACCCTGATGGTGGGCGTCTCATGTCTTGCTTGAACACGCGCCTAATTAGAACAGGGCTGGGGCGTGCGCGACATTACACTGGTCGACTCGGGGAAGGTCTCGTTTTCCAACCCGGTGCGGCAGCCGCTGTTCGAGTTTGAGGACTGCATCGACGGGGGGAAGCCCAAGGCGGAGTGCGCCGCCGCGCGGATGAAGAAGATTTTCCCCGGGATCGTGCGTGGTTCTTTAACCCTTTCCTCCTGTTGACAAAGACGGCTCGCAGAACGCGACTGGCCACACCCTCTCGATCCCGATGCCCGGGCACCCGGTGCCTCCGGCGTCTGTGGCCCAGGCCAAGGAGGACGTGCGCAAGCTGGAGGAGCTGATCGAGGGGCACGATGCGGTCTTTCTGCTGATGGACTCGCGGGAGAGCCGGTGGCTCCCGACCGTCATCTGTGCCGCCAAGGGCAAGGTACATATACTGCTCCTTGGAATGATCCTCCGCTCACCGAGTATCCGCAGATCGTGCTCAACGCGGCGCTCGGGTTCGACACGTTCCTCGTCATGCGGCACGGCGTGCGCGCGTCGGCGGTGCGCCCCGACGCGACGCAGCTCGGGTGCTACTACTGCAACGACATCGTCGCCCCCGCGGACGTGCGTCTTTTGTGTGGTATAAGTGGCATCGATCCTGACCGCCCACAGTCCCTGACAGACAGGACGCTCGACGAGATGTGCACCGTCACGCGCCCGGGGCTGGCCTCTATCGCCGCCTCCACCGCCGTGGAGCTGCTTGCCGCGGTGCTGCAGCACCCCGACGGGTGCGCCTTGCGTTTCCTCGCGTCGTTGGCTCGCCGCTCATTAATATTTTTTGCAGCCACCACGCTGCGGCGCCGCCGCCGAACTCGGACCCGTCCGCGCTGGTGGGCGCGGGCGTCCTCGGCCTCGTCCCGCACCAGCTGCGCGGGTTCCTCGCGCAGTTCCGCAACCTGCACATCGTCGGCGCGGCGTACAGCCGCTGCACGGGGTGCAGCGAGTCGGTGCGTCTTCTCCCCCCCATTTCCCATTTCCTGTGTTTCGCATGCTGAGACGTCTTGGGTTGAAGGTGCTGAACGCGTACGAGGCGGAGGGGTTCGAGATGGTGCTGAAGGCGCTGAACGAGGACAAGTACCTGCAGAAGCTCACCGGGCTCGACCAGCTGTATGCGGAGGGCGAGAAGGCGCTGGAGGACGTCGATTGGGACGTGGAGGATGATGGGGAGGATTTCTGAAGAGTGTACGACAGTAAGTAGCGTCTACCAAGTGTATGTACAGTATGATTGAAGTGTGCTTTTGTAGTCGGCATAGATAATGTACTATAGACTAAGATTTGGATCTTGCTGCCAACTTGCATATATAGGGCCTTCCCATACTAACCCCACACACGATTTTCTACCGGGCACTTGGTGTAGCGGAACATACTCGGGTTTATATGTAGAAGCGACCAGTACGGCGGAAACGCTCGAGCTGAGAACTAGCATGCGCCGCGAGTCGGGAGTTCAATCCTCTCAGCGCCCTTTTCTGTTTTGTTGTCTGCTTTCTTTTCTTCGGCCTCGCGCAGGAGCGGGAGATGTTAGTTAGTATCTGCCGGATAGAGCAATTTCAATCCGCCTGAGTAACTCAATCCCGAAACCCAGAATTAAAGCAGCCGGTTTCCCGGCCGAGTCCACAGAGCGGGGCCAGCCGCGCGAAAGCAAATTTCAAGATCTAAGTTGTACAACCCAACCACACCCACTCGGCCAGCTAGACGATGCCGGTCCACGTCTCCACGAGATCCACGACGCAGTAGCTGTCGATCGGCACGTACTGCTTCGTGATCATCTTGATCGCCTCCTGCGCGACCAGCCCGCCCAGGAACGCCGCGGTGTTCGGCAGGTCCGCCGTCGGGGCGCGCGCGCTGCGGCATCAGGTGAGTTGAGTAGGATAAAAGGAGAAGGAAGGAAGGAGAAGGAGGAGAGGGAGGACGCACATTTCGCCGACGGCGTCGGCGAACTCATCGGGGAGCGCGACGCCGGGGGGGAGGAGCGCCTGCGCGGCGGCGGTCAGCGCGGCGACGGTCGGGTGTGGTGTGGCGAGGGCAGCGAGCGCGGAGAGCGCGAGGTGCGTTGCGGTGGCCTTCGGGGAGGACGCGGCGGCGGCGGCTGGGGGTGTATTATTTATTTATCAGTCCCGCAGAGAAGAGACGAAGAACCACGCACCCAGCGCCGCGGGGTCGGCGTCGAGCGCGCCCCATTTCGTCCCGCGCAGGACCTTGAGCCCGTGCGCGTTCTTGACGAACGAGTCGACGAGGGCGTCGTCGAGGGGCACCGCGAGGAGGGCCCGAACGCGGCCTTGTCCTCCTCCGCGCGCGCCTTGTACAGCTTCTGCAGGTGGATGTAGCTCGTCGTGTTCGCCTTCATGTCGGGGAGCGTGCTGCTGAGCGGGAGCGTGTGCGGGGGCGCGAGGGTGAACTGGCGCAGCGCGTCGAGGAGGTGGAAGAACGGCGGCGAGGCGGGGGAGAGCGCGCGCAGCTGCGGGTCGTCGAACAGCGCGGCGATGTCGGGGGGGACGCGCGTCTCTGTCCAGCAGCGGTACGCCTGCGCCTCGGCCTCGTCGAAGTTCTCCTCGTCGAACTTGATCTTCATCGCCTGCACGCGCTCCTTGAAGAGCTTCTTGTCCGCGGGGGTGTGCGGCGGGGCGCCGTCGTGCGCGGCTTTCCAGTCGGCGAGGGCGCGGACGAGGATGACGACGTAGGGGACGTGCGTGTGGTCCGTGGGGTCCATGCTCGCAAAGTCGAGGGAGGTGGCGTAGTCGAGGAGGGCGGGGAACGCCTTGTCGATGCGGAGAGACGGCGCGGTCTCGGAGTGGCTGTCGATGACTAACCGGGATGAATGCATGAAAGACTGCGGTGCGGAATGGACTTACTCGTATGTTCGTGGAATTGGATGAAGAATTCGCCGAGGAACCCGGCCGAGTTGACGACCACGAGCGTCGGCAGCGTCTCGTCTGCCCACAACAAGTCGAGAGCCTCTCCAGCAGCGTCGGCTCCAGATTGTGGGCGATCACAAGGGTGTACGACGCAAAGTACGCGGGATCCGTGTCCAGGATGTGCTGCAGACTGGACGTGTCCGCCCTACCCTCGACGCCGTCATTGAGCTCTGCGAGCAGGCGCACCGCCTCTTGTGCACGCGATTTGCCGATGCTGGATTCGCCCTCGAGGAAGAAGTTGTTGCCCGCGTCTCGTGGCGAGACGGTGGCAGGGTCTAGGATCGTGAAGTGGCCGATGCCGGGAAGAACGAGATTCTTGAGCACGGAAGTCGACGTCGCCGAGCCAGAAATGACGAGCAGACGCGAATTTTCGAGGGCGCTCTGGCCGGACGCCGCCCACAGCCTGCAGGATGGTTAGAGCACGGTGCAACGGGCCAGGAGGGCGTGTATACCGTAGCTGACGGTCGTAGCGCCGGGTCTTGCTGTCTGGCTGGGCTCTGGCTCGGTGTTAGACAGGAAATTTTGAGGAAAGAATACGCACAGCGCGGTAGTGATATCAATTGCTTCAGAGGTCGACATGGGCGATGCTGGGGTTCAGGACGATAATTTCGGCACCAAGTCCGAATGAGTAAAGCGTGATGGCTCACGGACGCGTGCGGTTGCCAACAAGTCCCAGCTTTAAGCTTAGTAATAGCAGCAAAATCGTAAATCCGCCATGGCGGATTTACATCATGTGCAAGTCGAAAAATACAGTGAGAACCATGGCGCAGAAATTTCGACGCGCGCTGCAGAAAATCGTAAATCCGCCATGGCGGATTTACATCACGTGCGAGTCGGGCGGGCCAAAAAAAGTTGAAAAATCGAACCCGCCATGCGATTTTGCTACTGCTTTTTGCAATGACGGTCGCGCTCGATACATTGTGCAGTACCCCTTTTCTCTCTCTCTAATTACGAGTCAAAACTGGGATTTGTTGGCAACCGTAGGACGCGTCAAAGTCACGCGCATTTCTTTGAATATGCGTTCATGACCCATTTCCTGCGCATTCGAGGAGTTTTAAGACGCATCTCATCGTCCTCTCAACTATCCCGAGTCTCTCATCGGGACCCAAATCCGACCGCAGACGCACCACTTCCCCCGTTCGTCTGCCCTCTGTCCCTCTGTTTTCTCTAATGGAAATGTACCAGTGGTCGAGACATTCCACCGCATCACCGAGCGTCTCCTTCCCCAGAGGAAGAGTCGACCTTTGACAGGCCGGCACGTCTCCGGTTGGTCTGCCTCTGTCCCTCCATTTTCTCTAATAAAAATATACCAGTCCACGACGGCCCCGACATACACCGTTAGACCGCCGAGCGACTTCTCGCCCAGAGCTAGACTGGGACTCTCACCTATCCCGATTGGCGTTTCTCCCCGAGCCAACTCAGCCGTCCCCTCACCAAGAGTCAACCCCGAACGCCGACTGGCTCGAGCTTAACGAATCACTCCTCAATGCCGTCCACCGGGAACACTATGCCAAGGCCGAGCGCATGCGCATCCACCTGGTCTACGACCACGTCCCGATCGAGCCGCACCCCGCGTACGAGCGCGCCGCGCTGGAGCAAATCCGCTGGCACGGGCACATGAAGCTCGACACGTTCCTCGCGTGGCTGCATCTCGTCCCGGACAACGCCCGTCCCGCGCGCGTCAGAGACGGGCCCCTGACCAAGACGCGCAACATGCTCTTCTACACGGGGAACCCCGCGCGCAGCCTGCTCCTGATCACGCAATTCTCGCTCGTGTGTGCCGAGAAGGGGTACGGCCGGCTCGTCTGGGACGATCTCGTGTGGCTCATGGCGCGCTCCGAGCTGCCTGCGCGGGCCGTCGCGTTTTTCCTCGCATTCGAGGCGGCGGCGCTGCGGTATTACGCGAGGTATCATCCTGGGTTCGTGGAGGAGACCGCCAGCCGCCAGCGGTACTTGTTGATCATGTTGTGCTGCGATGTGGGGTGGATCGACGAGGCCGTGCAGCTGGTGCAGGACAGCCCGACCCACCATATCAAGACAGCTCGGGACCGGCTCATCGAGATACTCCGAGCGCAGAACGACCTCGCGCGCGTTGCGCTTGTCGAGAAGCCTAAGAAACCCTCCGATCCCATACGCACCGTTCAAAGAAAAGAACCAGAGACACCATCCGCTGCGCAACGTATCGCCCATCTGTTCGGCAGGCCCAGCGAGCCCCCCAAGGCCGAAGCCAACGCCACCCAGCCCCCGCCTCAATTCTACTCCACCCGCCGTGCTATCAGCGAAGGCGCAAGCAGCCTGCGGCCCCGAAGCTGGATCGCCTCCCAGCTGCGCGAAGTCAAGCGCATGCTCTCCCGCCGCGCCCTCGTCCACCACCGCCCGCCCGGCAGCAGCCTCCACGCGTTCCTCGCGCACTACGACGCGTGCAAGGGCTACGCGCACGGCCTCGCCGCGCTGCGGCGGCGCGCCCTCGCGGCGTCGGACCCGTGCAGCTACACCTGGCTCTGCAAGGAGATGTTCTACCTGCACGAGGCGCGCCAGTTCGCGGACATCCTCGCGCTCTTCCGCGCCAACTTCCACGCGGCGTTCCTCCCCGCGGGGCCGTGGCGCGCGGTCTGCGGCGCCGCGCCGCCCGCGGACGCGCGGCGCACCGCGCACGCCGTGCCGCGCAAGCTGACGATCGCGCCGCCCGACGCGTGGGTCGTCTGGAACGCGCTCGTGCGCCTCGCGGTGCACCTCCCCGCGCCCGCGGCGCTGCCCGCGCTCGCCGCCTTACACCACTCCGCGGTGCACTACGCGTCGGCGCTCACGGACCGGCAGTTCCGCGCGTTCCCGACGTCGTACACGGCCGTGTTCCGCAGCATCGTGTGGGCGTACGGCGAGCTGCGCGCGGTGGAGCGCGCGGTCGCGGCGGCGGGGGACATGGCGCTCATCGGGAAGACGCACGCGTCGAGCGTGGGGCTGCTCGACGAGCTGGCGGGCGTGCATGTGCGCGCGGGGGACGGCGCGGCGGCGATGCGCCTGCTGGGGCGCTGGAGCAGCTCGGCCCGCGGTTCGCGACGTACGGCGTGATGATGGACGCGTGCCTCGCCGTGGGGCAGGTGGAGCAGGCGGCGGAGCTCGAGCTGCGCATGAAGGAGAAGTGCGAGTACGTCCCCGGGGGCAATTGGCGCATCGACGCGACGCTGCGGGCGCTGCGCGCGGCGGAGGATGTGCGCGACGAGCCGCTGGCTCGCGACGATCCGGTGAGTCGCGATTTTATGTTACTCTTTATGCATTCTAACTTCTACCAGGCCTAACGTCTTACATACAAAAAAAGGGGACTCTACCGAGCAGTCGTCTGCTGGCCTCCTGCTCGTTCAGACACTCTGTCTACGAGGGGCGCATCGGCCGCATTGGCGCGGGGACCTCGAGCTTCGAAGTCACATCCCGCTGCTGCGACTTTGCGTCGCCCTTGAACCCGACGTAGTAGATGCGCGACACGTCGCCGCCCACCGAGTCGCTCTTCGCGAGGGAATCAGCGTTGGAGCGGAGCACAAGGCTATAGGACGCACGAAGAACAGCGAGAGGGAGGTGATGTTAGCAAAGGCCGCGACGCGGAACGGGTACTCGACCACGCCCGTCTCGCCCTCGAGGAGGCTGATGTTGAGCTGCGGCGTCGTCGTCTCCGCGTCGGCAAAGTCGACGATCGTCGGGTGGTTCGCGTATATTCGCAGGTGCCGCGGCGTCACCTCCCCGCGTCCTGGGAAGGGTGTCGGCCGGGCTTCAGACGGGAGACGGCGCGGGACCCACCCAGCTTTAGCAGCACGGATTTTAGGCGCACGTTTTGTGTAAATGGGATGTGTAGAATGATCTGAGATGGCGGGGGTTAGCCCGAGACGCGCGTTTGATTGATAGTTACTTGGTCGTCGACGCCGGAGTCGGCGTATCGCGCGGTGGAATCGCGCTCGTCCCAGGGCTTGATGATAGCTTTCGCGTCTTCCGGGACCGCGAGGTTCAGGCCGTGCACGCTGCACACTCGTATATGTGACCCTGCCTCGAGGCGCCGCGCGTAAACTCACTTGTCCCGGTCGATGAAGCCATACAAGTTGGCGATCTCTTCCGTTCGGAGTCAGTGCAGGGGATTGCAGAGCATGGGGGCCGGTTTACCAGTGCCGATGAGGTTGGACGCGAGCGAATTTGTGGATTCCGAGCTGTCCTCCATTCCGAGTCCGAGTCGGTTTACGGGATGCAACGTTAGTTGTGCTTGTTGACTAACCGCGGACGTCTGCTTTTACTCTCACTGACTGCTTTGCGCCTTATCTCGTCGGACTTGCGCCTTGCGACCTTGTCAAGGCCATTTTCGTGCCGGGCGCTGTCTCACTGCTCGCGGTACTCCATAATGGCGTCTGAATCTCTTGCTGAGGCTGCGGACACGGCTGGCAGCCCGAACTACTGGCTGCTCAAGGCCGAGCCCGACTCGCGCATGGTCAAGGGGAAGGACGTCAAGGTCAGCTTGATTTCCCCAGGTAGACCGTCCGACTCAGCCCGCACAGTTCTCCGTCGACGACTTCGAGGCGGCCAAGACCTCTCCGTGGGAGGGCGTGCGGAACTACGAGGCGCGCAACCTGATGAAGGAGATGAAGCGCGGCGAGAAGGTACGCCCCGCGCTCGCTGCATATTTCCGGTCCAACCAAGCCCCCAGGCGCTCTTCTATCACTCGAACTGCAAGGCCCCAGGTTAGTGCGGCCTCCCACGAGTGCATTCGTCGGTAACGCTGTGATAGGGATCGCCGCGTTCGCAGAGGTATGGCTCCGTTGACCTGCGTGTGCGGCGGCTTATTTTGCCCAGGTCGCCAAGGAGGCGTATCCGGACCGTCAGTCGTCTCCACTCTTTCTCTCAATAACACCCCACTGACGGCCAGCAGACACCGCGTGGGACTCGTGCGCATCTCGACCCCCTACGTGGCAGAATACTAACGCACCCCGCCCAGCGCGCACCCGTATTACGATCCAGTACGTAACGCATGCGCATCTGGCCCCCGCCCGCTTCTAGCGCTGACGCCCCGCCAGAAAACGAAGCAGGCCGACCCGAAGTGGTTCATGGTCGACCTCGCCTTCGGCGCGCGCGCAAAACACTTCGTCCCGCTCGCGCTGCTGCGCTTCATCGCCGACGCGCCCGCCGCCGCGCCGCCCGCGGGCCTCGAGTACCTCGGCGCCGACGGCGTCGCGGCCATCAAAGGTGCGTCGCGCACCGTCCCGTGGCGCCCGGCTGACCATAGCAGGCATGGACCTCGTGACGCGCGGGCGCCTGAGCGTCCAGCGCGTGTCGGCGGCGGCGTGGGGCGCCGTGCAGCTGCTTGCGGACACGGGCGGGTGGGACGCGCTCGAGCTCGCGCCCAAGAAAAAGGCGGCGCCGAAGAAGGCGGCGGCGGGGGCGGGGGCGGGGCGCCCCGCGCGCGCGGCGGCGGCGGCGAAGACGAAGGCCAAGGCGCGGAAGAAGAAGCGGGGGAGCGACAGCGAGGACGAGGGGGACGATGACTACGATGAGGAGGAGGAGGAGGAGGTCATCTCGAAGACGACGAGCTCGCGGCGGAAGCGCAAGGCGGAGGAGTACGAGGAGCTCCCGACGCCGACCCGGCGCGCCAGAGCCAAGACTTGAGAAAAACTTGACGGTGCGTGTCGAGGAACACTGAGGAATGGATTCTCTTTTTTTTTTCCCCCCTTGCTATGTGAATGTACATACTGTATGTATTTTACGACTTTAGCTCTGGCACACAGGCGAGTGTCAAGTCTCGTCAAGTGTGATTGACGACTCAAGTGTGATTGACGACTGGGCTGGCGAAATGGAGGGGACGGTCTGCGCCCTATAATCCTGCCGTCTTCACCCACATTCTCCACGAGCTAGCCTCTTCTTGCTCTGAGCTGAAGAAAAAAAAGGTGCAAGAAAAAAGAACAAATGGAAGGGAGGACGCTGAGGCGGCGCATGCTTGTCCTCAGCGCTCAGCTCGAGCGTCTCCGCCGTACTGGTCGCTTCTACATATAAACCCGCGTGTGTTTCGCTACACCAAGTGCACGGTGGAAAATCGTGTGTGGGGCTGGTATGCCGGAGGCATCAATGGACCGTTGAATCGTCCGACTGAGACCCTATTAGGCATCTGGAAGCTTGGGGCCAAAACACGGCTGATAGCAGAGACAGTAGTCTCCCATAGTCAGACTCCACAAAATTTATGATAGTCGATAAAATTTTTAATAGTTCAATTCGTGCATCTATTCCGAGTCTGCCGGTCTGAGATCCTCTATCGCGACGTGCCAAGCTACTTTCAGGTGAGAAGACGTTGTAATTCAGTTTACAGTGTTCAATTGCCTCGAAGGTACCATTTTATTTGAACAATTCGACCCCGGATGGTACCCGGGCTTGGAGCGACCCGGCACATATATGAAGTGTCGGACAGCCAGCTTGAAGAAACAGCGTGTTAACGTAGGATGTCGGAATTAATAGGTACGGTACTGGTACCAGGCTAAATGGTACAGCGGGCCAGCAGCAGAAAAGAGGAACAGGCAGGCTAGCTGAGGAGGCGCAGGTCGCGGTTCGGTGCGGGGCAATAGATCCATAAACCGGGCGTCGTGGTCAGCAGAGCCTCCATCCACACTGCCAGAATTACAGCCCACATGCTCGACAGCCCAAGCAATCGCGGTGGACGCCGAGAAAGCCTCGAAGGAGAGGGAACACCAAATTGGGGAGAAGCTTGCTTGTGGATGTGGCGGGGTGAGAGATATCACGGACGTGGAGCAGACGGCGCGGGCGCACGACGGGGACAATACGGAAATGGAGGAAGCAGCTCAAGACAACAGGAGACTTAGTGAGGACGTAAACAGTGGGAGCATCGGGAGCGGGGATAGTTTTGGTGGGATTACGTTGGATGGAGCAGGTGTAAGATGGGGCGCAGTTTCCTGCTAAGCATGGGGCAGCGGGTTGACGCACCTGACGAAAAATAGCAGGGACAGCTGTTTTCATTCAATGGCTCTTGAAAGCTTGAACGTTGCACGTTAGATTCTGTTGGCCTCCCGAGTCGCCTCGCTGGAGAGAAGCAGCGGTAGCACAGAAGATTGGGATATGCGGTGCCCTGCTGCCGAATCGTCAGGACGACGTTCCAAACAAAACGAACACGTACGCTGAACAGAGAGCACATAACGCGAAATTGCTTTGGAAATTGCTTGGAAAACGTAAACGTGTAATTCTGAGGGTCGTGGTCCAATCGACAAACCACACGTAGCCCAGAAAGCTTGGAAACATCACCGAGTTGTTACGAACTTGAGGTAAGCTTCCCTCACTTTCGAGTCAAAGCATTTCGCCGAGATTTATCCGTCACCGGAATTTGCAGCCCGACGTTCCGAACCACGGTAATCTTCCTTCCCTCCGCAAGAGTATATGAAGGGCTCTCTGGTCTCACCTGCTTTCGCACTATAATGTCTTCTGCTATCGAACTTCACGCCTTGCCGCAGCAGGTAGCTCAAGTTGAACCAAGTTCTCACGGCTCAGCGGCGTCGAAAAACGACCTCGGAATCTCCCCAACAGTGGTTCACAATAATGTGGATACGCGTCTGAGGCAACATGTAGTGCGAGAACGAATCCAGCTCTTCGCCCTCTGCTGGTGGTACGTGCACGCTGATGGGCATTATGATGCCTCGATTAATCTGTAACCTTCGCCCCTAGCCTGTTCATGGCGGGCTGGAACGACGGGAGCGCCGGGCCTCTGATTCCGAGGATCCAGAAAGTCTACAATGTATACCAGTGTTCACCCTCGATTCCAGAGCCTCGTGCTAATTCGCAATTATGTATCCGTAGGTCGGCTTCGCCGTAGTCTCACTCACCTTCGTCTTTGCGTGTGTGGTAAGTTTATCTGTTGAATCCATCCCCTTTCTCCGTTATAATTTTTTCGCAGGGGTTCATTGGAGGCGCGATGATCAATGTGCCGTTGACGGACAAATTAGGTATCGTACTGCCTATATTCCTTACAGGAGAATCGCAGTAACATGTTCCTAGGCTTTGGAAAGGTAGTTAGGATGCCTTCTCCACGAATTGCATCTGAAACTTTTCTAAAACTTAAAGATGTTAACTTTTGGTTCATATTTTCCTGCCTTTAATTTGAACGCTTGTTAACCTTCACCAGGCGCTCTTTGTCAAATCGTTGCGTACGCAATGCAAGCGCCGGGACCACCCTTCCCGGTCTTCGTCCTCGCGTTCGTTATCAACGGAGTCGGGATCGCCATTCAGGTTCTTGGACCTATCTGTGTTAGCTACGAGATGCGATAACCTAATCCTGCTTATCTCAGGACGCGCAGGCTAACGGATACACTGCCAGTCTGCGGCACAATGCCGAGACGAAGATGGGGTTGTTGCATGGCGCGTACGGTAAGACAGATGCGCGAGCATAGTGGGCGCGAACCATAATATATAATATTTTACAGGTGCCGGTGCGCTCGCCGCGCCGCTTGTCGCTACTCAGTTCGCCCAGTTGCACCATTGGAGCTTCCATTACTTGGTTTCTCTCGGAATCGCCATATCCAATGTGGTCCTCTTAACCTTCGTGTTCCGGCTGAAAACTCAAGATGGTGAGGTGTATTCTGCACTATGCGCGTCCAACATGGGCTCACGATGCACAGAATGCTTGGTCACGATTGGCGAGGCTCCCGGTGAGACTGGGACCAGCGAGCACAGCACTTTCCGCCAGATCCTGTCGCTCAAGACGGTGCATCTGCTCGCCTTTTTTATTCTCGTATATGTTGGTGTGGAGGTTACGATAGGAGGTAGGCCGCGCGGAGCATTTGCAGGCCAATTGCTAACAACTGTGCAGGCTGGATCGTCACCTACATCATCCAAGTGCGCGGCGGAGGTCCGTCGTCTGGATATGTTTCTGCTGGGTTTTTCGGGGGTACAGAGTTCTTTTTGACCAATTTTCGCGGGGATCTGACTGGATGGGATATATAGGCCTCATGACCGGCCGCATTACGCTATTGTGGCTGAACCAAAAGGCGAGGCGTTCCATTGCGCGAAGATGCGGATTTTAATCGTTCCCCTAGATTGGTGAACGCCGCGTGCTTTATCTATACTCTGTTCTCGCCATCGCGTAAGGAAGGCACCCCACTGAACTGTGAACATTCGATCTTATCATCGCCCTTGTAGATTGGAGCTCGTCGTGTGGCTCGTTCCCTCCCTAATTGGGGACGCCGTCGCCGTATCGTTTGTCGGTCTCCTCCTGGGCCCGATATACCCCATCACCATGAACCACGCCGGTCGCGTCCTGCCGCGTTGGCTCCTTACCGGGTCGATTGGCTGGATCGCCGGGTTTGGGCAGGCGGGAAGCGCCGTCTTTCCGTTTATAACTGGGGCCATTGCCTCGAAGACGGGCATCAAGGCCTTGCAGCCGTTGTAAGCACTTCCCACTGGAACAAGCAACCTTTCCTGACTCGTTTTCTTTTGCCCAGGTTGGTAGCCATGATGTCGTTCATGCTTATTCTTTGGGCACTTGTGCCTGGGGCACCGCGTCGGGTGGAATGAACGACTTGTGCTTATTAAAGGGGCCGTCGTAGACTTGCTTGAAGCTCATTGTATATTTTAAAAAATTACGCATGAAATAAGAGGTGTTATGAGGTTTATTTTGAGTCGACGAGTCTATTCTGACTTCGGACGGGAAGTCCGTCGGCGCGGGTTGCGATCGCAAATTAAACTTCGATCAAAGGACCGATCTTCCATCGGTCCGAAGACCCGTGTGGGGTGCAACATTTTTTATCCGAAATCTTGCGCTGCCCTCATCACTGACACGCGATTGGTGTCGCACCGAGATTATAAATCGCCTTTGCATGCCCATGGGGTCTCTCTTATCTCCCCACCATCTAAAATGGAGCTTCAAGAGTTGTCTGTATCCAGAATCGAGCTTCCGCCGATTTCTAGTGTCCGTCCAGGTCCGTCGCTTCCCGCTACGCCTGGAGAGGCGTCGGTGAAGAGTTTAAGCCTGGGGGAACATGAGCGCGACTCGGGCGTTCAGGTTTCTTCCGGCAACCATACCGTTCGGGCGCGAATTCATTTGTGTGCAATCTATGCGTCGATGTTCTTGGCAGGTTCCCCGTACATTCCCGTGAAGATATTCGTTCACTGAGGCTGGCTTAACAGGATGGAACGATGGATCTTCTGGGCCACTGATTCCGAGGATTCAGAAAGTCTATGGGGTACGTCGCTGGTCAAACTGAATTTCCTTGTAATTGACACCGTGGCCCTGTAGGTCGGCTTTGTGCTTGTCTCCTTGACCTTCGTGCTCGCTTGTGTGGCAAGTCATTATTTCGCGTCCACGAACATTTACTCATCCTTTAATAGGGGTTCATTTCAGGCGCGCTCATTAACATGCACTGGACGGACAAAGTTGGGTTTGGGAAGGTGTGTTCACTGTTTCAGTTGTGCGCACCTGTTGATGGAGTTCGTCGCCAGATGATAGCGCTGGGTATGAAGATATTTTCTAGAAACTTGCGGCGCGCTAAATGCTATGGCGCGCAGGTGCGATCTGCCAGATTATTACCTACACCATCCAAGCGCCAGCCCCGCCATTCCCCCTGTTCGTCCTCTCCTTCGCCATCAATGGAGTTGGCGTTGCCATTCAAGTGCGTCAAGTCGTGTGCCGTTTATTTCCCAAGTTAACACGTGAATTTAGAACGCTCAAACTAACGCATATGTCGCAAGTCTCAGACATGACTCAGAGCTTTACATGGGCATGCTGCATGCTAGGTACCCGCATTTTCTGCTCCAAATTCACATCGTCTGATTCCTCGCACAAGCTACGGTAATTCTCTCCACCCTTTTGACGCCGCTTCATAGCTAATGCACACAGGCGCCGGGGCCTTGACCTCCCCTATCGTTGCTACTCAATTTGCCCAGGTAAGAACGAGCAACAGCAGATTACCGCGCTCGAATGAATGTCCTGCTGACACAAATTTGTCCAGATGCAGAACTGGTCTTTCCACTATCTCGTCTCTCTCGGCTTGGCGATCTTCAATACTATCAGCTTGATTTTAACTTTCCGGGGCCGAACTCAAGACGGTAAAGCAGCTCCATGTTTGCGGGGCACCAGATTACTCATGTCGTACAGAATGTCTTGCCCTTGTCGGTGAGGCCGCGGGGGAAACAAGCACGAGCGACCACAGCAACTTCCGCCAGATTCTTTCTCTCAAGACTGTGCATCTTCTGGCGTTCTTTACGCTGGTATATGTTGGCGTCGAGGTTACGATCGGAGGTGAAACCGAGATCGTTTTCTACCCGTGGTTTCAAGAACTAAGAGATACGAAGGCTGGATTACCACTTACATCATCGATGTTCGTGGAGGTGGGGCATCCGCTGGATATATATCCTCCGGATTTTTCGGAGGTACGATCTCTTCTCTGTGACCGCTAATATCTGTGTCTAACTTTTGTCCAGGCATCATGGTTGGACGTCTCGCCTTGATGTGGGTGAACAAGAAGGTATTTGGCATGACCAGAATTAGTTTGAGATTTTCTCATTGCCGTTTAGATAGGTGAACAACGCGTCTTGTACATCTACGCCGTCCTTGCAATTGGGTGAAATCTCTTCCTCTTCTCTTTCGATGTTTCTACTGATGCCCTTCCAAGGCTGGAATTCGTTGTTTGGTTTGTTCCCTCTCTCATCGGGGGTGCTGTGGCCGTGTCCCTTATCGGCGTATTCCTCGGCCCGATCTACCCTATTGTTATGAACCGCGCTGGGCGAGTTGTACCCCGGTGGCTCCTTGCGGGATCCATCGGATGGATTGCTGGTTTCGGTCAGGCGGGAAGCGCTATTCTTCCGTTTTTAACTGGCGCCATCGCGTCAAAGACGGGTATACGTGCCTTGCAGCCACTGTGCGTGGTTATTTCTACTGTTCTCACATTTTTGACCGTTTCTAGACTCATTTCGATGATGGCGGTATTCCCCATTCTTTGGGCGCTGATCCCCATCTCTACTCGTCGGATAGATTAGATGGTCAATGCTATATCGTTCAGCGTCCGTCCAAGAGAGACTGGCCATGTCGCTACATTTGTTTCAATTTTAAAATGTATTTTTTCCGCGGTCGTGTGAAACTTGGAACCCTAAAACGGAAGCCGATGGTTGTTTGTCTGCACGTGTTATCGCCACCTCCAAACTTTGCAAACGCGTCCGGAATGGCCAGTCCGAGCTCTGCCTTCTCGCCTGCTGCGGTTCTCTCGTATTTCGACCTCACTCCTGCTGTATTCCCATGGCGAGATACACGACCCCAGCAGATTGAACGCCGCAGGGCCGCCCTCGGTGACCTCCTGCTGTTCGACATTCTCTTGACGTCCGGCGGGATTCGCCAGCCCGACACCCTGTATCCTCCCGTCGATGTGGAATCCTTCCACCGTCTTCTTGACGCAATTCAAACGTCCCAATATGACGCGTTGAAACGGGACTGCCTCGTGTATTTCCTTTTGAAATGGTACCAGGACGGCCGGGAAGACAAGTACAGGCTGGAGAAATGCATTCCGCCCCAGTTTGCGTCGCTTGCTGACGCGTACTGGCACCTGGACGCGGGGATAAACATTCCAGTGCGTGTCCTGCATCTCAGTCATCCGAGGTGGAACTCACCGAAGTTCACTAGCGCGCCGTTTCCATTCTGTCGGATGCGCGGTTGAACACGGACTACGCGTCTAAAATCCTGCAAGCCATTTCGCTCTCCCCCAAGTCGATGCCACTCGTCCTCAAATACGTCCGCACGGCAAAACCTCTTTTGACGGAACCGGACGACATTGATATATACACCATTGCGCTCGCTGAATCGAGTCTGTTCGAGGCATGGCAGTTTCAACGAACCTTCAGTGAGAAAAACGAAACACGTCCCCGACTCCTCCAAAAAATACTGGATTGGTGCTTCACTCGTGTGTCTCTTTGCGGCCTCTTTTAAAGCTGCTATTGATCTATCCGTCCAGCTTCCCCTCGCCGCAATGCATTGGTCCAGCTGCTTGGACTGGCTCTATCGCCCTACGAGCAGAATCTCATCCAAACGTACGCGACTCCGCCATCTACTCTTCCCTCAGTGGGGATTCCAATCCTCCAAAACCTTATATGTGTCCGGTTAATTCAAACCGGCAAGTACTCGGAGGCCATCAAAATGGACCGCCAGTTTTCGTCCGCCTCCTCTGGAAACCTCGGCCCACAAGCAGAGCGAACCAAGATGGTGCAGGATTTATATGCCGCACTTCCACTTGCGGAGCGGGCGATTCTAGATTTGGAGCTGGAGAGCCGGGGTATCGATGTCTCCACGAGCGGGAACTCGATGTCGGACAGTCGAGAGTGGGACACGAGCATGTCGTGGGAGGATATCCGCGCCCCTGTGCCTTCTGCGCTGCCCGCGCCCATACCCCCCCTTCCTCGAGTACAAATCCCGACCTTGGCGGAGTCGTCGCATGCCATGCCCCAAGAACCACCCCGTTCTAAATTCGGTGGGTTCGGTTCAGGCTCGACGACCAGTGCATTCGCGCCTCTCGCCTTCAGCGCCTCATCATCCTCCACACGTCCCCTCGGTCCCGTCATCCCCGTCTCGAACGTCGCACAAGGCAGCCTCGCCGCCCAACCCGCCGTCCCTTCTGCGCGCCAACCATTAAACGCGTCGGCCGGATTCCCTTCCCTCTCCCAATCCACCAGCCGTTTCGCTACTTCTGCTGGCTCCACGCCCAACGGCGGCCTACCCAAGTCCCTCTTCGATTCGGCCGGCAGAAAGCAAAACGCGTTCTACCAACCTCCCCCCGCACCGCCTCCCGCGCCTTTTCCACCATTCGAGGACGGCGATGCAGAACGACCGAAAGACCGTGCGTTCCAGGAAGACACAGACATGGAGATGGATCACGATGTTGAGATGGGCAGGGACGACGACCACGAGGAGCCCGCGGATGGCGACGGCCTCGCGTATTCCGTGTTTGGCGGCAAACCCACCCGTGCTGCCAAGCGGGCGGCGGCGCCGCGAACACGCCAGGCGGCAGCGGAAGTCAAAGTCAAGCAGATCCCGCCTGGGGCCTTCATTACCGACGAAGAGCACGAGCATGAGCACGAGCACGAGCACGAGCCCGAGGTCGAGCCGCCGCCACCGCCGCCGTCAAGACAAACCCGGCGGTCCGCTGCGTCCAAGACCGCCACGGCGAAGCCCGCCAAGGCCCCAACGACGCGGACGCGCGCGCGCGCAAAAGAGCAGGACCTCGGGCGGAGTCTACCCGGTTCGCTCATGGACTCGGAGGACGGCGACGGGTCCGCCGAAGAAGCGGAGGAAGAGGACGGGGATCGGCTGGCGCCGCTTCCGCCGAGGCAGGCGCCGCCACCGGGCGAGGGCGTGCAGACCCGGAGGAGATCGTCCCGATTGAGCTCTTCGAGCGAGCCGGAGAGCAGAGTAGAGAAGGAAAAGGCATCGTCTGGGAGGACAAGGACTGCCACCAGTACTGGCCGGAAACGGCGAGCTTGAACATATATTATGTACTTGGTTTTTATCGCCTATTAAAGGCCTAATATCGTCCTTTCAATACTCGGAAATGGACAAATCCAGTACTAGTCTTGATTCGCACATCCGCGTGGTTGTTTCAAACTGCCGTCCTCTCAAGCAATTATTGAATATATATAATCGAAGGTAGAGCTCGAAGGCGAAGGCGTAGGTGGTAAGAAATGTGCATTACATTTTCGAGATCTTGTGCAAATCATGCAAATGTAGAGAAAAGGCCGCCCCGCGAAAGCCGTTCGTACGTATGTCCGAGCACCCGCCGTCCCTCTAATTTTAAACAGAAATCAATAACCCTGGCCGTTGACCTGCACGAGATCAGTTTGCATTCAAGGAAGGAAAGGAAGCAACGGAGGCGCACCTTTTCTTTCAGTGACGAAATAAACTGCTGGTAGCTCGGCAGCACGTCCGCACGGTCCTGGATGAGCGCGCTGAGGGCCCACAGCCGCAGCGGCGGCTCGCCGTCCTCCTTCACCACATACAGATGCGGGAAGTACACCCCGCGGCGCATCTCGCGCGTCTTCTGGATGATCGCGTTGATCCGCTGCGAGAAGGGGTTATCCAGCACCGGCAGCGTCGTCTACGCGCAAGTCGCGGTGTCAGCATAGCATTACGAGGGAATGATAAATAAAATAGACAGACCTTCCCACCGCGCAGCACCTCGTAGTTCGGCAGGTCAAAGACGTCCATGATCAGCTGCGGCACCGCGTCGCGCCCAACCCAGAGGAATATCGTCTGCCCGTCCTCGATCAGGAACAGCCCGTGGCGCTCCAGGCGCTCAGAGGTAAGCGGCAGCGCGGGCGGCATGATCACGCCCTTCTCGCCAACGGTCCCGGCCTGCACCGGCAATCAGCTATAGCTCCCCGCGCTGAGGGTTCGGTGTTGGTGTACGTACCTCAGGCGGCATCGTGTGCAGCGAATAGAACGTCGGGTACAGGTACGGGATCAGCAGTTGCGACGGCAGCGAGGTCAGCAGCGCCTGCGAGTACGCGCGGATATCCGGCGGGATCTGCGCGCTCTGCCGAACGCCAACATTCTTCAGCAGCCCGAGCACCAGCACCGGCAGCATCTTCAGATTCTCCGCAAGCGCAAGCTGCGCGCTGGCGCCGGCGCCGGCGGCGGTCATGCTGCTCTTGTACGTGATGAAGATGTCCACGAGCTTCTTGAAGACATAGTCGCGCGCGTCCTCGAGTTTGTACGACAGGGAGCGCTCGACGGCCTTGTTCGCCAGCAGCGTCGCGATGGCGATCTGGTCTGCAGACGCGAAGACCTCGGAGAGGTTGCTCGTGGTCGGGTACGCCGTGGTGATGACGCGCAGACGCCGCTCGCCTAGAGAGCACGGTGGTGAGCACGTAGAACGAACGCGAGGAAGAAAAGTAGAACGTACCGAAACAAGTGGTGTGCAGCATCCCCGTCTGCAAGACGATGAACGGCGCCGTCAGTGTGTCCTCGATGTCTATTTCAATCGCATAGGACTGGTTCTGCGGCACCGTGGGCATCGCGAGCAGGTCCGTCGAGCGCACGAAGAAGTTGCCGTGGAACGACGCCATGCGTAGCCCTACATAGAATGAGTATGATGGACGGTAACGCAAGAAGATATCGCGCACCTCTCGACGCCCGCACACGCGTAATGCACTCGAGCATAATGGGCATCGCCACCACCTCCCCAAACTCGTGCGCAAACTTGAGCGCGTCCTCCGCCCGCGCCGCGTTGAACGCCGGGTAGTAGTACGTCTGCCCGGTGGTATAATGCGGCAGGTTGGCTGCGATACAATCCAGTAAGGTTGGTATCCCCACATAAAACAACAAGGACGCACCAAGACTAGCCACGTCTTGGTACGCAGAGCTAAAGAGAAACATGTCCACCGTGACCTGTGCCCTCGAGCAATCAATGGCGAAGGTCTTGTAGAACGAAGATGCCGCTTGGAGCAAGGTCGATTCCTATAATCATACCAAATCAGTTATCACCTAGTAAAACCCTCTCCGAACCACGCACTTTCGAAGTCCCGAGGACTTTGGGGTCTTCCCGATTTTTGAGCGCACCCTCTCCGAGTGAAGGGAGGGTCGACGTGAGGACGAGGATCTTGCCTCCAATCGGTGCCTACACAATAACATCAGTCGTCGAACCAATATTTTACGATTCGAGAGACGGACCATCAGTTTCGACCCCGCCTGCAGAGCCGGCCCGAGGGCACTGCCGATGATGCTGTTTTCCTGGAACATGTCGCCAATGCGGCCCAGCAGCGCCTCGAGCGCCGGGCGCGCCTCCGAGAGGTTGACGAGCAGGTCCGTAGGCTTGGGAAGGAAGACGTCGTCGATGTCCGAGACGACGAGCATGGTCGAGTCCGTGGACCCGGGCTGCAGCGTCGTTTAATGGATATAACGTATCGAAAAAAGCGGTTGACTCACAGTCATAGAGAAAAAGTAGAGCGAGACGTCGAAGCAGATAATTCCGACCTTAGTAATGTTGTCATCATCGGGGATGCGGTCGAGGTTCTCGAGGAGCGCGCGCGTCGCGGTAGCGACCATGCCTGCAAAACATGAGCCAACGCGGTAAATAAAATAAAATAAAATCTACTGACCGGATTGGACCGCGGGGTGACTGACGTCGATAAGGAAGACGTAGACCGCGGGCTGTGGGGCGCGGACCATGTACTCGGTGGGCGCGACATACTCGACGACGGAGTGGTTGAGCTCCGCACGCGCCCAGCGGTCGCCCGGCTGGTTGCGGGCCTGGTCCCAGTCGAACATCTGCGGGACCTCGTTCGACATGTTGCACATGCAACACCGCCAACGGTTACCACCATCGATGAACTGCACGTACGGGTTGATGTACATGCGGCACCGGCGGCACCGCGCGATGACGTCTGTAATGAGCGGGATGGGCTCGTCGCCCTCGTCGAGGGTGCGGTAGGGCGTGATGACGAGGGCGAGGGGGATCTTGACCTTGCCGAGGAGCGAAGACGTCGTCGGCACGGCGTTGAGGGTCATGCGCTGGTAGGACGGGTCGGCGGTGGCTGTCGGCGCGGGAGATATGCACGAGCCCGGGGGGAGCCGGATTTCGGGCGGGGGGATGTGCAGGTCGCGGGGCTCCGGCGGGGACGTGAGCATGTTGATGGTGTTGAGGTGGAACTGCTTCTGCCCGCTCGCGCCGCCCATGGTCATGCTGCTAAACTGGTTCGCCATGCCGTCGACCGCCGGATTCCCGCCATACGCGGGCTGCTGTTGCTGCGGCTGCTGGCCATATCCCGGGCCCGCCTGGTCGCTGGGCTGGAAGTAGGAGGGCTGCCCGCCTTGTTGCGATTGGAACTGGTTCTCCGCCGCGAGACCTGGCGTGAAAAGCTGCCCGCCAGCTGCCGGCTGGGCCTGCTGGCCAGCGACATTCGGGTCAGCACCCGCACCGGCACCGCCGTAGTAGCTGGGATCCGCGGCGAGGCTGTCCGTCGCATAGTACGCCTGGGTCTGTCCAGCGGCATACTGCCGGCGCTTCCCTCCTCCGTGTGCCGGCGGGGCGGCCATAGCTGGGGCAGCCTCTGCTGGAGGCACGCCCGCTACAGGTTCCTCCCACTGGGTGTGGCTGGTCGCGGTTTCTGGGCGAGATAAATCGAATAAGCTCGGGCGCATGGAATCGATACATACCGATAAAAAGGTAGCGCTGGTTGGGCTCGTTCCTGCAAAAGCGTGAGCGGGCGAAGCGCGTGGGACGTGAATTCCACTGACCATTCTGCGATCCAGCCTGGGGGCAGTTGAGCAGGAGAAGCCATGGCGGGGGAAGCAGGTCTGGTGATGGGGACACGCTGGCGCACAACCAAAACAAGAGCAAAGAACACGTCGGCACGACGAGCAGACACGATCGTTTTCAGGAACCATAATTACATATATTATCCACTAATTTAGTCTACTGTGTCCAAGACGAGCTGCCGATATAAATACAAGGGTCTCCGTCCAGCAGACTTTTCTAGTGCAGCAGCGCCTGGCGGACGGCTTTGACAATCGCAGAGACGTCGATCGGAACGGCCTCGTTATCGTTCGGCCGCGACACTCGTGGGAGGTCCGACCCCGAGATTTGTCTAAGGACATGTCAATTCATGCCCATGCAGAAAAATATGCCCAATACATACCTGTCATTCCACCACGCAATATAGCGCATCCCGAGCGAGCGAGCGACAATCTCCTGGTCGCGCGTAAACTTTTCGGGCGGGAAGAATTCCATGAGGGTCGTGTGCGGGGTACGCTGCATGTACGCGCTGTCCAAAAGATCGCTGTCGTGCACTCCGAGCATCACCTGCACATGTATGCCATGTTAAAGTGTCTGTAGGTTGCGAAGAAGAGGGGATTACTGACAGTCGAGCGGGCGATGGCGCCGAGTCTCTCGCTCCACGACGTCTCGTCGTCGATATTCGAGACAACGTGCACCTCATACCCATAGTCGCGCTCCATCTTCCGCAGCGCACCCACAAGCGCCTGGTGGTCCGCGTCGCTCAGACGGAGCCCGTGCGTATGCGACTGCCTCTGGACATACGTCACTACATTCTTCGGCGCCTTCTCCCCATACACGTCAAAGTACGTCGCGAGCGAGCGTCGTATGGGCTCCCACCAGTGCTCCGAGGCACCCTCCAGCGTCTTGAACGGCGACGTATAAATCGGGTCGTGCACTGTGACGCCATACCGCGCGGCGGTGCGGTCCGCGATGACGAGGCGCTCAAAGACGAACGGCACCTCCATCCGGTGGTAGTCCTCCCAGTCGGGGTAGTACATCACCGTGAGGAAGGGGAACGCGGCCTTGACGAGTTCGGGGTGTATACCGTTCACGACGCGCTGCCGACGCGTCGTAACGTCCGCGTGTACCGGGTTTTCGTCGGTGAAGAACCCATAATACGGGTACAAAAGCCGGCGGGGAGGTGCTAATTTCGTGCTCCCATTGGAACCAATTGCCGGGTCCAGTGCGCTGTATGTTCGCCAGAGCGCGAGCAGACTGGAGTTGTGCGGCGAGGAGTCCGCCGCCATCCAGGTCACGCCGCTTATTCTGCGCCCGGCATGAGCCTGGGTGGGATACAATTTAATGGAACATACCTTCCACCAAAAGGGCCAATATGCTCCGCCGCCTTCTGCGACGATAGCACCTCCCACTGATTCAGGTCTGTGGAAAAGATCATATGCGCCATTTCAGGCAACGACTCCGGCTCGTCCGTCACAATGATCATCGTCCCATTGAGGAGAATGATATTATCAATGACAGTGTATCCTTTAGCCAGTCAGCAAAGCGCGCAGACCGTGCAAGCCGAAAAGGACGTACCCGGGACGTGTTTCACCACCTTGGTGCGCGGGACATCTTCGCCCCAGCGCCAGAACGCCTGGTCCACCGTCTCCTCCCCAAGCGACCGGCTCGTCACCGGCCCCGCATCGCGCCTCCCCACCCACATCGCCCCGTGCCTTCCCACGCCCTTCGCCTGACTCCTCTCCAGCCCGTCCCCAGCAATCTCCTCGGCATCCCACGCCCAATCGCCATATATGAGCTCCTCCAGCGCGTCGCGCGCGCCCGGCGGCTTCCGCCCGTCCGCCCCAATCGCCGCGGCGCCCCCCAGCCCCAGCCGGCTCAGCACGGCGTTCTGTCTGCTCAGCCCGACGAGACGCATAGACGTGTCGATGTTGTACGCGAGGGCGAAGACGGTGATGGAGAAAATAACGAGGGATATCTCGCGACGGGTGGGCGGCGCTGTCCATCGCATCATCGTTCGTGAGTGTGCAGCGTTGCGAGCTGGCAGAGAAGGCGAATTCGATGTGCCGGGGGCAAATTCGACGTGCCGGGCACAAGCGCATGCAAACAACCGCCACGTCGCCGGATTAGGGAATATTTGGCAGGCTGAATGATGTCGGCCTGGAAACGCGTCTACTTGTGGTGAAACGGTTAAATACGAGTCCACGCTTTTTGCCTTCGACAGAGAGAGGTACGCATTTATTTGGAGCGTATCAAGGAAAGTCGTAAGCCGCAGGGAACATGTCCTGCCTGCGCAGAATTCTGGGGCGGTCACAAACGCGGAAAACAGAGTGGAACCATTCAAGTACAGAGTGTAAACGTTTGTACGTGGAACATTTGGATTGGCGTTGGCCGAGAGCCTTTGATGGTATACTAGAAAAGAACACCATTCCCGTTCAGAGGACAAACTTATATTTATCCGTTGATAAGTTCAATTACTCAGTTCTATCAATCTTCTCTCGTATAAAATAACTAAATGACTTGTAGGGCCGAGGCCGGTGGTGAATTAATGGCCTGGTTTGCTGGAGAGATCTTGGGGGGTCGGGGGGAAATCGTACGGCGACGTGCCAGGACTTCCAAGGAGGCATAAATTTCAGCAAAGGCTGTGTTCAATGGCACGAAGTGCTCTCACGCCATGGTTTTGAGCAGGATAGCACACCCATAACAAGTACACGCTCTTCCCGATTCTTGAGAATCGTAAAAACTTATTTTGCCTCAAAAAATGTGCTTGGGTACAAGTTGAGCTAAATTTTAGACGCTAGCCGCACTCGTCCATTCACATAATATTCATGTTGGGCTCCATGACAAGGCTCAGACAAATTTATCTGAGGGCCTAATTACGGAAGCTATTTGCGTCGACGGCGGGGAAAAATGACAGTGGCTCAGCGCTCAGGTCTCGAGGACATTATATTGAAGTGATGAGCGGTTTCCTTTAGGTATTACATACCTACTGAAGAAATGTCCAAAGAAATGACACTGCCAGAAGTTGGCCAAAAGACACACCGGAGATTGCCGACTTTCGGCACAGCCGAGGTGCAACTCAATACCCAAAATATTGAATTGGCATTAAATCAGCCTGAAATTACAGCACGAAACTACTGGAATCGGCTCTAATTTCAGGCTGATCTTTTTTTTTGTAGTTTGATACTCTGGGGTTCGGATTGCACCTCTCTTACAAACAGACACTACAACAATTTTTGCTCTTACCTTGCGTAACCTCGGCTATACTAATCTTGCCCAACGCATCTGTCCAGGGCCATGGTGGAAGTTCAGTTCAGCAGCGCACTCATCCAAGATTGCCAACTTTCGGCACAGCCAAGGTGCAATTTGAACGCCAGAGTATCAAATAGATAGGGCCCTCCGAACCCTGGTTCCTTCTCTGGCTGAGATACCATATTGATGTTGTCGTCGTGACACCCTTAGCCGCTCGTCGCCGACCTCCGGTCGCTCCTCGCGGCACACGCAGCGCATGATCTCGACTCAGAGTAAAATAGTGAGAGTGTTTTAAAGGATGGAGTGACCAACGAGTGACTGCCTGACATGACTTACATCACCTACAGACGGACACACACAGACGACACACACAGACGGACACACACAGACGGACACACACAGATGGACACACACAGACGGACATAAGACGTGAAAAGGACAGACGGACATAAGCTCATTACTGATCTGAGACCTGGAACCGGTAAAACCGGAACCAGGAATAAAATTTCAGCTGCAGAAACACATTGCGGAAGGTGGATAGCGGGCCCTGCCGCGAAGCGGGCTACGCAGATTAGGGTGTTTCAAAATTAGATATTTGAGCCTCAACTTGACCCCAACTTGGCCCCAACTTGAGCCAAGTTGGGGTTCAAGTTGGGGCCTTGTTTGTGAAACACCTAAGTAGATGATTTCGCGAAGTTTAGGCAGAGTTGACGTTCAGGTACCAGAAAGATGTGATGCAGGCCCAATAAGCGAAGTTGGGGCACAAGTTGAGGCCCGAGTTGGGGCCAAGTTGGATGTCAAGTCGAGGTCCTATGCACGATTTGACATCCAACTTGGATTTTCGGCCCCAACTTGGTCCCCAACTTGATGCCAAGTTGGGGTCCAAGTTGAGGCAGCTGTTGAGGCTCAAGTTGAAGCTCAAATATCTAATTCTGAAACACCCTATTATTAGCGGGGTGTTACCGTTACTGACATGCTTAGTTACCATTGCTGATTTGACATGCTTACAGACTACAGACGGACACCCACAGGGCCACAGACGGACATAAGTCGTAACAAGGACAGACGGATAAGCTCTTTACTGATCTGAGACCTGGAACCAGTAACCGGAACCAGGAATTACAAAAACATGTTTCTGAAATTAGAGCACGAAACTACTTGAATCGGCTCTAATTTCAGGCTGATTTACATAATGCCAATTCAATATTTTGGGCATCGAGTTGCACCTCGGCTGTGCCGAAAGTTGGCAATTGATGTGAGAGAGTTTCCGTCCGTCGGCCCGAGAGACCGCTTAATTCGGCTTCTCAGTCCGATAGATCAAAGAAAAGCTGTTGCTTGAGATCGCCGCAGACGGCGACGCGACGCAGTGTAGGACTTCAATCTTTCAATGGGGTCTAATCAAGGCCTCTTGTAGCGCCATGTCGATCATCAACCAAGTCCCTGCCGTGCTGTTACCCACTGAATTACTAACCGAAATTTTCGTCCGATGCATCCCCTTCCACGATCCGCGACCGTGGTATCGGTATTACCTACTCGACGCCCACCCACTACGCCCCTCTGAAGCCCCGCTTCTTGTCGCCAGCATATGCCGACGTTGGCGATACGTTACCATCTCCACCCCCCGGTTGTGGCTCGGGCCTCTCAAACTAGATGGCAGGGAAAAGGCGAAGGATGCCATATCTCATTAGCTTTCACGGTCTGTGCCCTATCCGCTATTCTTTAGCCTGGACGGATCCAGCTTCGGAAGGAAGATTCCACCTTCCTACGCGGAAATGGTGGAACAGATTAATCGGCATTGCGAGCGGTGGAATGTGGTGGAAATTGTGGTCCCTGAAGATAATTCTTCTGCGTTAGACCAGGTTCGGGGGCGGCTTCCTCTCCTTCGAAAGCTTTGTTTGGAAATCGACTCCCCGCACGTCGTGGAGTCTTTCAAGGACGCTCCTCTACTGACAGAAGTTTATCTGATGTCGGGAGCGGACTCTGTCACGGTCTTCCTTCCATGGCATCAGCTAAAAAAACTCACATGTCAGGATTTCACCGATAATGCCAAGTGCCTCGAGATACTCCGGCATTGCTCATCCCTCGTCGATTGCTTCCTGGTTGGATACGACACACCACGTTCCAGAACGACGATTTCCCCCTCCTCGCCAATCCTCCATAATCAGCTTACATCCCTCAAGATAGAGGGCCATCCGACCTCGATACCCTTCGTCGTCTGGAATTGCCCGTTCTTCGCTTTCTTCAATTGGAGGTTGAAGACGGATTTGATGTCGAGATTCTGCATTCCTTCCTAACCACGTCGCGCTGCCGACTGGAAAGCATTCTTTTGCATCAAATAAACGATCAGGGTCTTGTCCGGTGCTTGCCTCTTTTATCGTCCCTGGTCACTCTCGAAGTCCGGACGTCCCAAGAATTCCTCACCGACAAAATACTCATCCGACTCGCATACGATCTTACGGCCCTCCCGAAACTGAAGAAGTTCGACATTGACCTCGATCTTGAGGACTCTGAATTTTCGGTGGCGGACAGTCTCATACAGGAGATGATTCTATCGCGATGCCTCGGATTGGAGGACAGGAATGTCCTCCTCGACACATCTCGGCTGATATACAAGCCAGATGACGATGGCGATGAAACGGGTCTGATGGAATTAGCTCCAGAACTAGAACCTCTTCTCGGTCCTAGAATGGAGGAGTTCAAAATCAGCGCGGCCTCCGACTCGTGGTAATCCTTTATTTCACCTCTAAGGTAAGTTGCATATCCATTACGAATGCACCAGCAAATGGCTAACGTATCGGTCGTCTTTGCCCAGCATGTTTCCTGGCAGGCTGGGGCAGGCCGTTTTCCTGGCCTTCTCAAAGGGATCCGCACACCTTACCAGTTTGGCAAGCGGGTCTTATTCGATCAGCTAGAGATCGAGGGGACACCGCACCTTTCGTCGTACTTTTCAATGTGATATCCCACGACGCGTAAGATGCTCCATACTTCTCCGCAGACCGAAACATCTCGTACGGTACTACCTATTGCTGATTTGAATACATATTTCCGCGTTGTGGATGGGATTGTCAAATTTACTTGGCGGCAACTCTGATGATCTCGTACGGCAAAGGCTGCGTGGTCCGAAGGCAGGATCACTCTCCTTTCTCTGTTTGAGCCGTATTGATTGTGATTAGCTTTCCGTTTTAGTCGATGCTTCCTGCGCTCAGTAACGCTTCATCTTTATGAAGCACACGCATCGCGCGGCTTGCAGTCTATATCACCCGCGGAGCGATGTCGACGTTGTGCCGTTGGTGCCGCCTGGCGTCGTTCCTGATATCAGGAATCTTCAGTTGATGGCCTGATTCACAGAGTGCGGTTCTTTTCTAATTTACCCTTAGGCAGGATTCCGGAGAATCTGTGAGGAAACCGCATGTACTGAAGGTACGCAAATCCCACGCATAATTCACATTAGCATGTTGTGCGCTGCATGTTGAACTGGGGTTTCTGTTTTCCGTTCTCCATTGCTTACCCGGACTCTGGGCCACGGAGGTGATATACCCGGGTTGTACGATTTGGCACCGTTCTTTCGTGGCATGCAAATTAATAGCTCCGAGTCGGCTGCCATCCGAAACATCACGCTTACCCATTGCCAGTCGTTGCGCCGTTTTCGCCATAGCATCTGGTTCAACGCATATAGCACCGGCGGGCTCGCAAGGGCCGTGTCTTGGAGCACGCCACGCGCAATGCGAGAGACTTCGAAGTGCATTTGAACCCAAAAATTAAGTTTGCTTGTACTTTTTTTGCTGTCGGCAGCCGTGCCGGTCGGAGTTTCAATCTGAACGCAGCCAGAACAACCACCATTTCATTTCAAACAGGCTGTAGGAAGACAGTAATCCACGACTCGGGCATGGCCTCGATCTTACAATTGCACCACATAACTTGAACTGCCCAATCCTTTGAACACAATGAATCACATTGGCAAAGACTGGTTTGCCTGTTATAAAGCTGGGAGACTCTTCACTCTTTTCACTGCTCAAATTTACCACCCAGAATGTCGTCTAGTCGCTCCTCATTCACCCACGTCCAGCATGACTCTGAAGAGCCGGCCTTCAAAGCTCATACGCTGCCCGAGTCGAGCCACCAAGCGCTCACTGATTTCTGCAAACCGCTTGCTAAACTTGCCCCTATTTCTCGCCTTGACCTCCTCGACGGATGGCTTTGTGATCCTGAAAACCCTAGAAATTGGAGCACCTCTAGGAAGTGGTGCACAACAGCGATAGTACGTGCTTCGATCATTTGGTTCACATTACAGGTACAATTTTGTTTCTTTGAGGTCGCCCTTTACACGTTTGTATCCCCACTCTCTAGTAGCATTATGGCCCCCGGAATGGAGGAAATCGCAGCGAGATATCAAATCCAAAACCAAACGATCTTGGCCTTGACTCTCAGTATTTACCTGCTGTCCTATGCTATTGGCCCGTTGATTCTGGCCCCGCTATCGGTACATTCATGCGGTCTCGATCCTGTTCAAATAGTGACGTTGCTTTTTAGGAAATGTACGGAAGGTAACCCTTTCGCAGATTCTCTCTCGACTGAAATTCAAGGGGTATTTTTAACATAGAAAATGGGTGCGCTCCAGCTGTCGGCACATTTCCCCCCATTTTAAATATAAATTTAGGTTCTCCACATTGGAAATCTCTTCAGCATCATCTTCAATATTGGATGTGCTTTTTCCCCCAACACTGCGACATTGCTTGCCTTTCGTTTTTTAAGTACGTCCTTTCGCTCTTTTTTTAAAAAAAAAGAAAAAGCTTAGCTGAGGTTTATCATCTAGACGGTTTCTCCGGCAGCGCCCCTGTAGCATGCGGTGGCGCTGTCGTATCTGACCTCTTCGAAGAACGGGAAAGAGCTTGTGCGATGGCCATGTATAGTCAGTAATCTCTTATTCCCCATTCTAAAGCTTACGGCACATCAGGTTTGGGACCGTTAATCGGTCCAGGTGTGTATTGATGTCTTCAGGTTTCAATATGAAGCTCATCAGGTCGGTTATAGTTGTTGGTCCCATTGCCGGTGGTAAGAGTATACTTACGTTGGCAATCTTCGAATTTATTCATTGTGTTAGGCTTCATTGCGCAGACCGTCGGAGTCCAATATGTCTACTTTGTACTTGCAGGTGATTTCTTCCGCGAGTCGCAATGCCTGCATCTCACATGTTTATTAGGTGTAAATACACTCGCCAGTCTCATAGGCATACCCTGTCTCAGGTGTGTGACTGCACTCCAAGGAGAGAGGCATCTCATGACGCAACCAAGAGAAACATACGCGCCGCTGCTAAAACTCAGATGGGCACCACGATCCGCTGATCCCGAAAAGGCGCCACAAATCCCTCAAAAAATACACCATCCTTCCGAAAAATTCCATTACATGTGGCTCAACTTTAGCCGTCCACTATTCTTGCTCTCCCACAGTTTCATCTGTTTCATATTGAGTCTCTACATGGCTTTGTAAGCGGTCGTATCATGGAAAAGTACATTAATTTGAATCATTTTGGCCCAGCATGTATGGGTAAGTGCTAATAGAGAATGCCGTCATTTTCTTGAGATTCACCTGGAGGTTACAGCATCTACTATCTGTTCTTCACTACCCTTGATGGTAAGTTGTTAATATCGAGAGTCGAGCCGAGTCAACTATTATTTTAGGGTTCTTCACCTCTACATATGGGTTTTCTCCCGGAATCAGCGGCTTGATGTTTGGTGGTCTAGGCGTTGGAGTTGTGCTGGCCACCTGTTTGGGGGCGCGATTCTCCAATACGCTGTATCAACGTGTAATGCTCCAGCCATTTTTAACGGCCCCGATTTGCTGACATTCTCGTTTAGTTGGCAGACAAAAACGGCGGAGTCGGCGAACCAGAGATGCGGATCCCCGCTATTTTCGTTGGATCTGTGTTTGTGCCGATTGGATTGTTGTAAGCGTATTCTGCTCAGGCTCGGTTTCCATCCACTTATTTCACCTGCAGTTGGTACGGGTGGTCCGCGCAAGCGAAGCTCCATTGGATTATGCCCGTCGTAGGGTCCGGTAAATATCTCAACCTCCCAATTATGCGCTGCCCTGACAATAACTCCCTCTTTCCCTTCCTTCGGCTCAAAGGTATATTCGGATTTGGTGAGTCTCGTTGATGAAATAAAGGACCTTCGTACTGATACGAAGTCAACAGGAATGATGACGACATTGTACGCCGATATTCGCGCTACTTTCAACCAAGCTCATCGTTCACTTGACTCTATTTAGCCTGCCTATACAGCTTTACTTGATTGACTCGTTCAAATACGCCGCGAGTGCATTGAGTGCTGCCTTCGTCAGTTGATGTATTGTCAAATTATGAGTACGATGCTCATTTAGCCATAGCTATTTCGCTCATTGCTCGGTTTCGCTTTCCCCTTGTTCGGCCAACAAATGTTTGCTGCCCTCGGATTCGGCGGCGGAAACTCACTTCTCGGCGGTATGTAGTTATCATCTCGTTATATATGTACTGGCGAATCTCATTCCCGATAGGTTTCGCAATCGTCCTTGGGATCCCATTGTGAGCGTCCCTTCTTTTTCAGCGATCAACCACGTTCAACTCCCATTTCAGCCCGATTTATATCTACTATCGTGGTGCAGCTCTACGCGCCAAGAGCGATCTAAATCATTAATGTCCCAGACTGTATTTTTATGAATCATATTCGGTCAGGTACCGGAAATATGTAGAATCGAGGCTCATGGCGGACGGGTTCTGTAAATTGGTTGAAGCAGGGCTTCCCGAAAAAATCTATAATTTTTTGATCTATGTGTGCAAACAGTTTTTTTCCCATCGCGGCCTTACAATAAGAAAAAAACATGTTGGTCTGACTAGGGAGACTAATGTGTGCTTCTCCGGATTTTCCGTTCAACGTCTTTGATTTATATATATATATATACAAGAGCGCGCCGGGGCGCCGAAGCGCCCCGGCACTTCGACTGAGGACGTGGCGCTACGTGGTCTAGCGCCAATTCGCTGATTTCCTGGCGGAGCTCGAAGGCGTCGGACACACGCGATTTTATAAAGAGAGAGATATTGAACGATCACGTGACTGTATGTTGAAAATTTTGGTTGAGTTTCAACTTCAACCAATTTTTTGAAAACCTTTAGAGAATGAAGGACTGTAATACATAATAGAATCCCCTGAAAAATCGAGATCGTTCTATAGAGATCTCAGTGTGAATGCCAATGCTTCCTTCTCCCAGTCCATAGCCAAAATCTTTCCGAGTCTCTGTTCGATGGCGTGCATTTTCATGCGTTCCAGTACGTAGCTAACTCGACACGTCATTCATGCACCGGCTATTCGGATGAAAGAACTGGCACCTTTGTATAGGATGTGACACGGCGTCCTTGACGGCGTTGACGAAACCTTCACGATTGCCCTTGAATACATGATAGACGTAGGGTGGATCAAGGTGCTTCATCATGCCGTGCTGTACGGACCACTTGTTGCGGTTTTCCGGGTCTGCTGCGTCCCACTGCAGATAGATAGATATGAGCCCGAGTAAAGCATCAAGAGGAGGGATCTCGCCTCTAGTACTGGGTTTATGAACGGCACACCGTAACAGAGCGCGTCATACGGAGTCGGGGATCTGTCGCTCGTCCGTGAGGTGTTACGGGAAGCACGGTGCAACATACGTGAGAGGGAATCCCACACCGACGAGCACCAGGGAGCGAGAAAGCTGGTCATAGAACGCATCTGGCGACATGTACCCAATATTCTTCAGACGGGTCGGGAAATCTGCAGTTGGTTCTCCACGAACTCCGGCTACGAACTCGATATCCGTGACCCCGTCATAGAACTCGGGGTCCCACGCTCGAATCTCGGGGCTAAAATAATGCATCTCCTTGGCCAATACATACGCCTGGCGTTTTCGTTCAGCGTGTGGGATGAAGGGTCGTGTGGAGCATCCTGGCTCTATGCTGTAGCCGAGATAGTTATTAGGCGCGTAGCCCTTTGCCTTCCAGCTGATACTGCAGTTCGTGGTCATCGCTGCTCTCCTCGCGGAAAAGAAAACCACACTCACGTCCTCGGGGTTCAAAGTCCAGTTATTTGCCAGCGGCCCCACGGCGCCGGTCCACCAGTTGAAAGAAAACATCTTCCAAACCGGGATTCCGCTCGGATTGTGCGGTGACATGATACACTTCGGATCGTTAAAGCACGCATTAGTCTCTGTTTCCTCGATAAAGAGGGCCTTGATGAGCTCGCGGAAGACGTGATAAAGCTGGAGGCTCCGCTCGTTGTTGGGGGTATATATGAACGTGTACCCTAGGCGTTCGAGCGCTCGTACCTTCCATGTGGTCAGACCCGATACGCAAGTCAGGAAACGTCACCCACAGTTGACCGTGCCCATATTACTTCTCCACCCTCCTGCGTCTCTGCGATTTCATCGAGAAATGCGCCGTACCCGAGGAGAACGACTTGAGAATACGATAGCCATTTAACGCGGGGAAGTCGAACGGCCAACCGTTACTCACTCTTAGTCTGGTTCTCGCCGCAATGCGACGTCTCCAAGCACCGGAAGAGTGCCTGCATCGTAATTTCGTTCCGGCTAATCCAGTTCTTGGGCAGCGTCTCGACCGGCATGCGCAGCGCTGTGATATTAACCGCACCGGCAGAGTGTTGATGGGGGAGAACGGAGGGGCATGGTTGGTCCGGGTACGGCTGCAGAATGGGCCCATTGTGCTGAGTTGGGAGGATTAGTATGAACAACGCGGCGAATGGCGTCGCAAGGAGCACGAGCACGAAAATGGTGCACGCCCGCGACTCCTGCGCCATATAATGTTAATATGGTCGGGTTGAACGCTGCAGAGAGAACTTACGGTGACATATGTGTCATATCGAGTGTTTGGTAGCTGAACTGGATAGCCCAGGGTGATCTTTGCGGGACGGTGTAGTGGTCAGTCCAGAGAGCAGTGGGTTCTACTGCGGCACACAGACTCGGATAAGGAACTCGACGTGCTACCGAGTAGGGACCGATGCGAGCGCCGGTCCCGCGCATAGCACGCCAAAACTTGGCTGATTAACCTGAGTAAGGTTTCTTACAATAGAAGGGTATTAGGTAGAGGATCCCGTCGTTGATTGGGCGATGCTGCGGGTTGACTGAAACAAAACCAAGAGTGCTTGGAATCAAGTTCAATTGCCTTCCGAATAGTACCGGCGACTCTCGAGCGTTTTAAACGGAGGGTGAAGGTGTTCGCGACCATTAGTGCGCAATCCAACCCACCGAACAGACTAAGAATGAAATTTAATTTGGTCCACCCTCAGGGTCAGGGCCGCGCGTCGCCGCTGTCATGCACTGTGCGGCACTCGCAGGTTGTTGTTCTGCGGCACAGGCACGGCTGGCACGTTTTACAGTGTCGCCAGCTAGATGGAATCCGCCCAGGTGCAATTGGGAGGAGGTGAAGTCCAAACATGATTTGTAAGCTGACATCTCATGGGAACGACCGTCTTCCACAGGCGAAAAGACACGAAATTATTGCGAAACTACTAGTTATTACACCTGTACCACAACCAAGACAATAATAATAGGAAATATATACGAGCAGCCTAAGGGCGCCCAGCGTGAGTGTCGAAGTCACGGTCTGGTTACACGAATACGCGCACAACGGTCTCGTACCGCACGTCCTCGAGCACACTCCGTAGCGAGCCCCCGCGGCGCTCAAGCGCGTCAACGCACAGCGGCACGCCCCAGCCAGAGACGACCACGACCACCGCGAGCTTCACGGAGCCGCCGCAGCGCGCAATGACGCCGTCCAGCTCGTCGTCTGCGGCGGCCTCCGAGTCAGCGGACGTGCGAGCAAAGTGCAGCGAAATACAACGCACCGGAATACGCCTCGGCGCGCGAGGCTGCCATGCTGCGGATGATGCCGCGCGCGCGGGCGGTGGACTTGAGGTTGGAGGGGTGCACGTCGACCATCTGTGTGCATGGGCGCGTGAGCAGGGCGAGCAGGCGCGGGGGTGCGGTACGGTGCACGCACGAGGTTTCCGTACGTCTGGCCGAGCTTGACCTGGACCGCGGTCGAAATCATATTCAGGATCTGGCAAGCGCGTAAATACGCCGACGCGCTTCCCGGTGGACGGGTGACGCACCATCTTCGTCGCCGTGCCCGCCTTCATGCGCGAGCTCCCGGCGATCACCTCCGGCCCGACCAGCGGATCGAGCACGTAGTCGCACTCGCCCTCCAGAAGGAGCGCGCTGGGCCGCGTGCAGACGATCCCGACGGTGAGCAGGCCGTGCACGCGCGCACTGTGCAGCGCCCCGAGCACGTACGGCGTGCGCCCCGAGGCGCTGATGCCGATGAGGGTGTCCTGCGGCGTGGGGAGCAGCGACCCGAGGTCGGCCGCCCCTGCTGCGCGCGAGTCCTCCACAGACGGCTGCGCGGTGCGCAAAGTAACGTCGCCCCCCGCCGTGAGCGCGATGTACCTCATCGGGTCGACGTTGAACGACGTAGGAATGTCCGCCAGATCGAGGACGCCCAGGCTACCCGCACAAGTTAACAACCCGCACTCGGCATGCATGCAGACGCGACGCACCGTCCGCTTGTCCCCGCGCCCATGTACAGCAGCCGCCCGGCGCCCTGGCTCATGCGGTCGACAATGTCGTCGATCACCTGCGAGATGGTCGGGGTGATCGCCTCCACGGCCGCAGCGACGCGTCTATCCTCCGCGTTGATGAGGCGACACATCTCGAGCGTGCTGAGCGTGTCCATGTCCTGCGTCACCGGATTCGCCTGTTCCGTCTGCAACTCGTGCAGCTCCGGCGGCTGCGGGCGCAACAGCGTCGCGGGACTCGGCGGCGAGGCAGACCCCAGAAGCGCGCGGCATAGACTCGGGGGCTACAAGAATTTTGGAGAGCTCCTGGTGCAGCCAGTCGTACGCAGCCTGAGGAGACATGGGGGGAAACGCTTCTGAAGCAGCAGTTCTCCAGTTGAAAAGGATCTTGCGCCGCCTGTGCAGCCGCGCAAATCAGAAAAATCCAGGAACCCATGATCCATTATATTTGACTCGAGCAATTTCCAATGTCGAGTCCTCGCTCAACGTCCATGAATTGGGGGCGATTCTTTGAATACGTTTGGGCAGGATTGGGCAGCGCGTCCAACGGCTCCAACTTCGCCACTGAGCCTAAAAAAACGCAGCTCGAAAGAGGTGGAATTTTGACGGATGATGGCCGCCAAATGGCAGCAAATGGCCGCCGCCGAGGTTATATGCAAAATTGTCCGATCGCGCGGCTGCGGTGCCTGGCCCTTGTGGGCTGCTCCGGTTTTCGGGGCCTGTTCTCTGGCGAGAGTAAAGAATAGTAGCGGTGCAGGAAGAGGAAGAAAGTTTGCCATTCGGACTCGTGCAAGTCCACATCTCAAGTCCACATCTTCGACATCTCCACCTTGACTCGTCAAGTAGTAAGTACTGGGTTGCAATATCACTCTTTCCCCGGAGTGCATAGCCAAAAGAAACGGAAGGCAGAAAAGAGCACAAGGCGTATTTAGTCGCGGAAAAGTGCGGGGGATAGAGCCGGAAAGAACCTCGAAATTGAAACGCGTTATGCCAGAGATCCGAGCAAGATTCGAGAGAGAAGTACATGGGCTGTATAAATACGCAACGCATGCAACGCCGACGATCCACAGGACAGGTCTATCTATAATGTTATGCAAACTAGGCTGCCAGCAAGCGAGATGTTATATTAATCTAATCCGGGTCCATATCCACCAAAAGGTGTAGCTACTTGCCGCCCGTGGTCTTGAAGAGTAAGAGACCCGCGAGGGCGACGCAGTAGCCTGTGGGCGGGTGAGCAGCTGCGGGGGGTAGGGAGGAGCGGAGGCAGACGCACCGAAGATCTGCAGCGGGGAGACCTGCGCGCTGAAAAGCACGACGGAGCCCGTGATCAGGAGGATGTCCTGCAACGCGCTATGAGGCCCGGATCTACGCAGCGGCAGCAGACCAACGCACCTTGAACACGCCCGCGAGGGTGAGGATGAGCCCGCTGCCCACGCCCACGAGGAACACGGCCGCGACGTTGAGGAAGAACGCGACGGCGGCGTTGCTGATCAATATGAGCGGCCCGATGCGCGCGAGCTGGTAGAACGGCGCCAGCCCCTCGGTGAAGGGCAGGAAGCAGAGGTTGATGAGCGCGCAGATCGGCGCGTAGTAGTGCAGCGAGACGAGGGGATCCATCTTCATGCCGTGCAGGAGGATCTCGATCATGACGAGGCGCGAGGCCTCGAATGCGACGGCGGCGGCCTGGATGATGAAGCCGAGGAGGTTGAAGCGCAGCTCGCCCGAGGAGGTGAGCGCGACGCCGAAGGAGATCATGCAGACGATCACGCCGAGCTTGCGGTTTGGCTCCGTGATGCGGAAGGCCCACGAGATAAGGAGGACCGCGACCGCGTTGAATGCCTGCGCGCGGATAAAGCGTAAGTAGAGCAGAGCGCGGGAGGGGGACGCGCCGCACCTTGAGCATTTGAATGTAGGAGATGCTCAGGTAGAGATAGGCTGAGTTGCTCAGTATCAAGCTACCGCTGAAGAGCAGGCCTATGGGGAGGATGGAGCGTATATACATGTCTTTATTCATCTTGATGTCCTTGGTGCCGTCGAGGAGGTTCGTCGTCCGCTGTAGTACACGCGTGCCGATAGTCTACGGGTACTCAAGTCAGCCAGCAGAGCGCGTCTCCCGGGACAGACTCACGGCAAGCGTAAGATGCCATGTTACGAGGAATACAGGGAACTTGAAATCGAGGGAGTTGTACAGATGGTTGTTGTAGAGAATGACGGAGACGGATAGGGCCATCCAGATAGGGATAATGACCATCACGGAGACCTTGGGCTTGGGTTTCGGTGTGGAGACCGGGGCGGGCAGAGAGGAAGTCGAGGCGGCATCCTCATCTTTATCGTGGTGAGAGGTACCGATTCAATCTTCTCGTCGGGGTTGAGGGCCATGGCGGTAAAAGCTAGCGGGGAGGCGTCAGGTGTGGTGGTAGGAGGTAAAGAGGGCAGGCACTGACAGCGACGAAGTTGGATGGTGTGGTGGCAAAGCGGAGACTATTGCCGTATTTACTGCCGGGTGGCGGTGTAGTACCAATCTTTCCGCTTTCTCCCTTTACCTTTACGAGTCTAAAAGTATATCCTGCAACCACTTCAAATGCTCGCTATTTCAATCTCATGCTCTCCTGTTCTTCGCGACGGGCTCCGTGCACCTCTGGCCACAATTTCGTGCTAATTCGGCTGGTTCATGAGCGCCAGGGTCGCAACCGTCAACACGTCAGGGACGCCGTTTATTTGGAACCCCTGGCAAATGAGACTGCGCTAATTTACTTGGGGACTCGAATTGAACGCCGTCGACTCTTCTGGACATCTTGAAGTTGTTCTGAGCTAGTATCTGCTTACGCCTCTCCGTTTGACCAAGCCTACGGATCAGCCTCCGCTTGGGAACGTTCGTGAATATTTCTCCCACCTCTGCCCACCTCCGCGCTGTGTTCGTGATACATATTATATTATGTCGGCGGATGCTGGAGCTAGCGTGGGCTGGGCCAAATTTCAATGCAATCTGTGTGCCGGTCGCAGTTCAGTACTACTACCAGCGGGGCTCCTGAAGTCGCGTCTGGGACGCGCAAGCATGGATGCTCTTGCTCGCATCTTTAAGCCGAATACATAACCATCTTTCTTGGCTAAAATTCCACAGATGAGTCGCAGATGAGCTAGCGAAGTGTGCGAGAGATCTTGCTGTGATGTTGTGAAGCGATTAATAAGAATTGATACTTGCTATTGGCGGGACTTCAGAGCATCCCTGGTGCGCAGACGTCTCCTCGATAGTTTTTTGTAACTCGTCTTCATATTCAGAATATTATTATTTTCCGAGAAATAAAGTTTGCGCGGCTTAATTTCGGAAGCGTGTCGATCACGTGCGGCAGTCTCCAGACCCAAGCCGCCATGTCGAGCCTCCAAGGCTACGTTGACCGTAAGCCACGCCCGCCCGTTCCCCTCCAAGCCGCTCACAATCCACCCCGTAGGCCGCGTCCTCTTGATCCTCCAAGACGGACGCGTGATCGTGGTGCGTTTTTTTCCCTCTCCCCACCATCGCACACCGAAACCATACCAACGCAACGCGACTCCAGGGCGTAATGGTGGGCTTTGACCAGAGATCGAACGTCGTGCTGTCGGACTCGAAAGAGCGGATATACAGCATCGACGCGGGCGTGGAGGAGATCCCGCTCGGGCTGTACCTCGTAAAAGGCGATATGATGTGCGTCCCCTCCGTCCTCTGCTGAAACGCACGCTCACCACCGCCCGGACCATCCCCAGCGTCCTCATCGGCGAACTCGATGACGCGGTCGACACAGCCGTCGACTTGGGGACGATCCACGCCGAGCCGATACCGCCCATTCGGTACTAGCGCCTGCGAGCGGGAATAAGCGGCGCGCCAGCGGGGATGCGGCACCGAACGAACAAACCAACGAACGAACGAAACGGTCGCGGGGTCAGGCAGCTCGCGAGCGCCCGTCGCGGTGGGCACCAAAAAAGGCAAAGGCGAGGGAAGGAGACGGACACCTCGAGCTGCGCATTGTTTCTCCCGCCATACCCGCGTTTTGCGCCCCAGGGCGATTTGCAATGTATGTATGTGGATCGCGACGACGTATATTATCTGCCTGCTAATCTCTTCATTCCTCGCTGAGTGTCCGCCAATGCCCCACCGCCCTCCCATCTTGACGACTTCCTTGTTTTGTATCTCGCCCGTGGAATTTTGGTTTTGTCCTCCCGCGATTCCTCAGGCGTACTATCTCACCGCTGCCCAGAAGAACTTGTGAGAACGAACGTCCGATGCGAGCCTGAGGCCTGAGGTGTTATCAGAAGGACTTGCTTTTGAAAACGCCAGAAAAGGATATAGTCGAAAATTCATTGGTACCAGTTCCAGGGTGGGCTTCCGCGCGCTGAAACCGCCATTATTTGTGGCCGGGCTTCATTGTGGACGGTGGTGAAGCTTAAGACTTGACTGCGTGAAAGTGAAGAAAGCGAGACAAACCAGATGAGAATCCTTCGCAAACCCTTTGGAGTTCGCCAAAAAAAAAAAAAAGACTCCAGAATGACTAGGGAGTCTTTTCGAAATAAACCGCTTACAATAGACGCCGAGCTCGAGGCGCCGTCAAAACTGATCTCGCTGATCCGCTCAGCTTTGATCCGTGCTGCACCGCCACGGACGAAGCTCCAACTTCCATGAACCCGACGCTCACTTCCAGAATAATCAGATTCACCGGCTTCAACTTCCAAACACCCGCGGATACTATCAAAAACCGTGCCTGAGGCGGTTCTCGACCGAAGCGCGTCCAAATTCAAATTTGCCCCCGGGAAAGCTGTCTGGGCCGCAATCGTGTGTCTGGGGGCGCTGGGGACGGGGGCGTTGGGATACGCAGGGTGCGCTCCACGAGCCCACCTCTCCTCAATTGTTATAAGCGTATCTGCGCAGCTACGACGCGTACATTAACTGGCGCGACCTCTTCCCCATCGAGGTGCGCGGCGACCTGAAGCGCGGCATCCGCGCGAAGAATGGGGGGGACCTGGAGGGCAGTGCGTACTACAAGCGAAAGTACGTCCGAGCCCCTTTAACCGCCAGCTACTGATGCCCCGCAGGGCATGGACACCGCGCTTACGCTCCCCATCTCGGCGTTCAAGAACGAGCCATACCTCCGCCTCACGGGCATCGCAATCGATCTCGCGGGGGAGCTCGAGGAGCAGGGGAACGCCGCGGAGGCGTATGCGCTCTACTCCGAGGCGCTGGTCCTCATTCGGAATCGGACTCAGAGCGGCGGCAAGTTGGACTCACCGGAACAAGAACAAGGGCTGAGTGGGCTGAGTGGGAAAGAGCGCCTGCGCGCGGTGGCGCTCGCGGTCAAGCTTGGGGGGCTCGCCGCAGCTTGTGTGGTCCCGCTGGAGGAGGAGGAGAAGATCCGCGTGTTTGCTGTCGAGGAGGTTTTAAAGCTGCTTAGGGATACCCAGAACTCCTCGCCTGGCGAAGCGGAGGCTCTTGACTGGGCGAAGGTGAAATTGCCTGCGTGGATGAGCAAGACAGACGTCGGCGTGCCGCTCCTCGAGCTGGGCGACTTTTATGGACGGGTGGGGAAATTAGAGTGAGCGGTGTTGGTTTTATTCGGGCGGTTGAAAACATTTTTTGGGGGGGCGTTAGGTACGCGTTACCTTTATACCTCCAGGGAATCCCCTCTTGGTCGACGATGGGCCGCAATCTTCGGCGGAAGACATGTGCCAAGGTATAAACCCCGCACGCATTTCAAATTATCTTGGAACTGTTTCAACGTGTATATACAGGCGCCCAGCGAATGAGTAACATCGCGGAGCTGCTCGTACGCGACCCTACGGACGAGCGGCGGAAATACGCGGAAGCCTGGGTCCAGAACGCCTTGTCGACGCTACAACTTGCCAGGAAGAAGATGAATCCGAAAGAGCCGATTCCGACGTGCGAGCTGGCGCTTTCCGCCGCGCTGTTCAATGCTGGTATCCTCCGTGAAGTGCGCAACGCGGTCTGGTTGCTTTTGCCTTTGTTTTCTGACGGCGAAATGCATTGTGCAGATGGCTGGCGACCGAACGCGTGCCCGCGCCTTTTTCGCGTCTGCTTCCGAACAGTCGAAGCTATTTGGGATGGAAGAAGGTATTGTTATGGCCGGGGAGGCTATCGCCAGGTTGGATACGGATATAAAACCAACATGACGGAGTGTGATTGGATTTTTCGGGATAGAATCCTCGCTATGTACCAGACTAAAATCCGTATCCATCGACGGAGGAAACTAATACATTTACTTTATGTATACCACATTTATTTCTTCAGGTGCGCTGTCCACCACTCTTCGAACAGTGAGAGACCCAGGCCGTCTTCGAGCCCGAGGTCTTCCGTCTCCTGCGTATACAGCTTACAGTCTTTGGGGCGCGTCGTCGCCCCGGCGCCGGTAGGCGGCTCCGCGTCGGGGATGATGTGAGTGTGCGGGAGGCCGAGGATCTTGGCGAAGATGAGGCACATCTCGTACTTGGTGAACGGCTCGGCGCCGGAGTAGTGGAGGATGGGTGGGATGGGCTTCTTCAGAGCTGAGTGGGGGTTTTAGATTTGCGTCGAGAATATATATTATTGAAGGGGAAATAAATACCCGACAGCTTGACGAGGAAATTCGCGATATCGACGACGTTGGTGGGGTAGCGTGTCGCGTAGTGATCCATCTTGTATGTCTTGCCGGACTGGTCTTCCACGACGTCGATGAGGATGTTGACAGCTGTGTCGGAGTTCTTCGGGGCGGGTCCATACCTGGCGAATTAAGTTAGAAATCTGATACATTTTAAATAATGAGGAAACTTGCAGAACTGGAACTCGCAGAATGATCGCGGTAGCGCCTTCCACTTCGAGGATTTTGACCTCGCCGTCGAGCTTTGTCTGTCCGTAGAGCTGTAGTGGGTTGGGTCTAGCTGAAGGAGGGTAGGGAGGAGAGGTGCCGTCAAAGACGTAGTCTGTGCAGCGGTTAGACATGTTTGTTAGGGCCGACACATTGGAGAGACGTGCCGGTGGATATATACACGAGTGTGAACTTGAGAGACTTGGAAAGCCGCGCGAGATGGTCGGGGACGTCGGCGTTTAGCTTGAAATGTTCGATCAAGTTATCAACGTGGATTTATTACGCGCCGCCTGCGCTTACCTTGCGCGCGCCCTCCGGATCCTTCGGAGATAGTTAGGGCGATGTCAGATCGCGGATCGCAGCTCGCACCTTCTCCGCTACGTCCGGTCTGCGCTCCGCGGCGCAATGAATGACCCCTACACGGTCTGAGAACGCCGTGTTAAATATGCGACGGGGACGACACACAATTCGGCTTGAACTCGGCGAAGACCTTGCCCACCTCCGCTTCGTCGAGGAGGTCGAGCTTGCGGAGCCCATCGCCTGATCGCGAGTGTGCAAGACTGAGCACTTCCGTGTTCGGTGCGGCGGTGAAAGCTTGACGCACGGCCGATCCGAGGACGCCGGAGGCTCCTGGAGTAAATTTAAGGACGTGTTTGGGTGAAATTGGAAGAGAAATTGCCTGTGATGATGACTTTGAGTCCCATAGTCGAGTTGGCGGAGAGAGTCCGAGGACCGAGACAGACGATCGGATGCGGTTGCACGTGACGACTAGGAGTCGGGGCATCATGTGATGACCTGGTTGAATAAGAATTTGGGTTGAAATCCTGTCGAACCTCGATTCCTAGCTCTAGGGTTGCGGAAGAAATCGGGGGGTAAATTAATATGTAAGTTACCGCGATCACGTGCAAGGTCGGCGCGCAGGGCATCGCTCATCCGAGCGGGTGGGGTTGGCGGCTCGGACGGGAGACTAGCATTGAATGCATCCACGGATTGGTAGGGCGACCAAAAGTGCCTGGTAAATTACCTCTGCCACGTGCTAGGATCCATCTTTTTTCTGTATGCGGCGCTGTGAAGAGCCCACCAATGGGAGATGTTTGGAAGGCATTTTAGTAGAGAGACAATTGCAGAGGAGATTCAATTTAACACTAGCATGAACCCGTGCTACGCACGGCTGTCGGCGATCCGCAATCAAGAATTCCGAGTCCGGTCGGCAGGAGGACGCAGAACATGTGCGCTTTCAAGCCCTACGCTCTGGAGAACACTCGTGCTACCTGTAGGTATGTGCTGGAAAACCGAAGTCTCCCTGAACTCGCAGTATCCAAAAAAATTCAAGGCTCCCGAACTCGTCGTACCCGAAAGAAAAAAGTTGCTTCCTGCACTCGTAGTACATATCCGAAAGCTTGAGGTCTCCCTGCACTTATGGTATTAGCTTAAAGATTAAAGGATCCCATGTACTCGGTTCGTCCTGCACTCGTGTGCCAGTGTCGGTATGGGCTCAAAAGATTGAGTTCCTCTGCACTCGTATCTCTGAAAAAATTGAAATCTCCCCACTCGATTCACCTTGCACTCATGTTATCTGAAAATTTTTTGGAAAGACTGAAGACTTGTGGAGTCTGGACAATTGAGATCTCCCTGCACCCGTATTATCTGAAATATTTGAAGTTCCCAAGAAGTCCCCGTGCACCCGTGGTCCGGAAAACATTGAATTCAGTTCATTCATCGCAGGCAGGCAGGAAGGATCTCATTTGCATTTCATAGTCTAGTCACTCCAGCTAGCTAGGAGCACATGCACTCGGAGAGAATACGCCAAATGTAGGCAAGCATGGCAATGCTGTAGAGTGCTGTAGGCAGGATGTAGATCTCATTTCTCACTGGATCAGGGATGTCGGGTTGTATAAGCTGGTATCTGCTGTCATGGAGGTCGAAATATATGTAAAAGCACGCCAGAGAGCGCGTCGACGGGCGAGGAGGACGCGATTCGGTGTCGAGGAGAGCAAAGTCGTTGTTTGTCCGCGCGTGGTCAAAGTCCACGGATAAATCTGATTGGACAGTAGAAGTCCTTACGTAATCTTTGTCCTTTGTATAAGTAGATGCATTGGGTCCATGTCACGCCATGACATTAACATCGAACTAGCCAGTTTCAGCGGATCAGGCCTAAATAGTAGTAGTAACTGAAATTCATCTATATCAAATCATCTTCAAAGTCATGCTTGTCATTCATCTTGTTCCAAGCCAAAACCAAGCCTTGGAGAAACTCGAAGACAACAATCCAGGTAGGTAAAAATATCCAGGCTTCGTTGCAACCTTTCTAAACTCCGGAATAGCGGTCAATACTTCGTCACTGCAGCACTTCCTCCGCATCTCCATCAGTAAAACTGCAATTTACTCTTTGGGGTTTTATCTCTTTCGAGGGTGTTTTTGAGTGCTCTTCACACCATCCCAAATACGAGGAAGAGTCTTGCTGGCTTTGGATGTAGTAGCGGAATTTCGAAATGCAGAAATAAATATACCACAGGTATATATTCATTTTGGCACCTTGTTGACTCTGTTAGATTTTATTCAGGAGGCGCCTGCAGTCTCGCGCCGCGAGCGCGCTGGAATTTTTTGGGCGAATTTAGCCCGTGATTTGATCATGTGATGCTTTCGAAAAGGTAACTTACCAGATATTGAAATTACATTTGTTGCAGGCCCCGGAAATTTTGGGTGGTAAATTACCTAGTTTGTAGTACCCCCCGGAGTTTCTTCCGCAACCCTACCTAGCTCAGTATAGCTCGTGAAGTCGAAGCTCTCTTAACTCATAGAGGTCGGTAGGCCCTCGGGGCTACGGGTTAACGGAGATGTATAATTGGAGGAATGGGTCTGAAATGTAAACCTGGCCCCAGTTTACGGACCGATCACTACTTACATACACCAGTGTACCTTTGCCTTTACCGTTTTCCTGTTGTAGCTCGCTGTCGTCTTGCCCAATCCATACCGTGGTCTTGTGGATTTCCGGTGTGCCCTTTCAGTGTTGTCTGTCCTGCCGACAGTCTTCCATGAAAATGCCCAAAAATGTATGGGGTAGTATTAGAGATTATGGCTTACTACGAGAGCCATGGGCTGGGAGAACTTTGACTGTATCACTACTATACACATACAGGTGAGTTGCTATCCGCATTTTCGATTTTCCCGGTCCTCGAGCCTCTTATAGCATGATTCCTTGATGATTGTTCCATTTCCGGGTATCTGATATCAAAGAGACCAAGAGACCCGGACTGGAATTTGACCCATTGATCATGCATCATGAGCTGGCGCTGCTCGATATCCGCGTGCGTGCGGGGTTAATTGAGAGACTAGAGTCTAATATCAAGCCTGGGAGGCTGGAACCTGGCGCTGTCGACATTGTACATTACGGCGGCATTCTTAATTATTTGGGCCCGCGGAAAATCGGGAGCAAAGCTCCTGCCAAGATGGAACCCTTCAATTAATTTACAGTTCGAGAAGGCTTCTGGTCTCAATTCCATTTCTCTTGTGCGGAAGCATTTTAATTTTATTGTGTCTCGGACTTTCGGATCTGATCAGTGATCGGTGACCTGTCAATCACGCGGTGATCTTCGGCAAGTTCAATCGCCTCGGGGCTCGGCCCGCATATATTCTTCCCTTCCCTCAGAGTCATTGGTCTCAACGTCGGCACCGGGCAGCCCCCGGCAAACGTTGCTCGACGGGATACGACAGATACTACGACGGGATACGCGACTCACACTCGCATCACCTCCTGAGGTCCTACTCTCCTCCTATATTTCGGCACGGCCCGTGACCATCGATATCAATCCAGCCCTGAGGTCAGGGCTGGATTGCTCGACCAGTCCGATTTGGTACTTACCTTGTACTGGCTCTGGCCAACTCCGTCCGTGATGACTGTGGGTGACTGCTCACGGGTCGCCACTTGCCTCCCGCGCAGTCCCGCACAAAGGACTTCCTGGGGCGGAATCTCCCGAGAGGTCTTCTGCAAATGATCCCAGACTGGCGATCTTTTCGCGACAGAATCTGCAATTATCGGATTAACCTTTCTACCCCACCTTCTGTTTCAGCTAAGGGTAGGGCCTAGGGCCTACTAGGCCAAGTGAGTTGCCAATTGCAAGCGCCCGTTTAGGGCTTTCACCCTCTTGGGACATCAGGAACTTTGGAATTTGGAAGTCGTCAAGCACAAGTCAGTTTACCGACGCATTGCCTCAAACCCAATCTAAATGTAGCGCTCTTGTCTTCTTCCGCTCTCCGACAACTTCGACTTCTATGCAGCTATGTGAAGATTCCCGCCGTCTCGTAAAGTAGAGGAACAGTATTTCTCACGCAACTGTGGTCGCCAAGCCAACTTCGAGAGTGCACAATCAAATCGTGAGCGAGCTAAATGGCCTCACAAGTATTGAACGTTGATCGGTCAAGACATGTGCATGAACGGTCGAACCCCAGTTTTCTCCGCTGATGCTGTCAAGTTGACGGCCTCCGGCCATATTATTACCGCCGACAAATCTGACCGGTCGTTAAGCGGCAACGAGCCATGTGCTCAGGTAAACCGGATTGTTGGTACCGACTTGTCTGTGAACATCTTCACCTCCGCTCTTTACATCACCTTTCTGATGCCGTTCCTCCCCTTTCGCAATGCGCAATAAGAAGGTTGCCGCGTATTGATCCAACTTCTTCAAACCCCCACCACCCAAAATGGCCCCCCCTAGTAGCTTGCGTAGCGTTCGCACGCGCGCCAGGGCGAAAAGCGACGCCATCCCGCCTTCTAGTTTTGTGTCTGCTCTATCTACACCGACATACTCGCATGTCTCGAGTTATCGGTGAGTTTCTGCTTCGCAATTTCCTTCCGGGAGTTGCTCAAATTCCTTCAGGTCCCTTCAAATGGAGCTTCTACTCTACAGCCCGTCTGTGAAGGTGGTCCCCAGTGCCTGGAGTGCCAACCACACACTGCCCGTGTTCGGGGATCATGACGTTGTAACTGGCAAGGTGATCCTTGACCCTAGCTGCCAGGCAGGCCGTCTTATGTTGACCGTAAGTTCATGCTGCCGTTCAGCATACTTAGCGCCTAAAATTTAAACGGTATAGATCGAAGGTGCCTTTACGTACACCTCCACGGAAAAAAATGGAGACCGTGTGGTTCCTTCATACGCCCGAGCCGCCGACAACAAGCGGAGACACGTATTCTATTCTTTGTCTAAGGCCATACAAGTCACCTCCGCCGATTCAAACCCTCCTCGATCGGCCTTTCGAGAGGTCTTTGTCATAAAACGACGGCCGAGTGGGTCCAACATCAAATCCATGGTACTGGAGCCACGGGCGTATCCCTTCGCATTTGAACTTCCGCGAAGTCAACGCTCCGGGGAGGAGATGCCTCCTACATTCTGCTCGTCAAACCCGAAGTGCGCGCCTTTCGAAGTCGTCTATCAAGTTTCGGTCACCTGGGAATCATCTGACATCTCCGAAAACCCGTCCTTGTGCGTCCATCCTTCTCGTCCATTGCGCCAGTTCCTTACGCGTGATCTAGTCTGGAGGTTCCCATCGTGCTGCACCCTGACCCGGACTTTCACTCCTTGGATGGCCTTACCGACTCCTCGAGTTCATGGCTTGAAATGCCTCTCAAGTCCGACCGGCCGATTTCTTTTCGGTGTGCGGTAGGTGCTTCAGTCATTGAGACCAGCTTTCCCTAACATACAATCCAGGTTACACTGCCGACATCTGTCACATTCTCTCGTGCTTCCTCTATTCCTTATTTCGTTGTTTTCACAACAACGCCTCGGTCTTCAAGCATGGCACGGGAGATAGCTTCCGATGCTACAATCTCCATCTCCGTCTTCAGCCAAGTGACCATCACGGAGGCTGCCAACCTTCCTATCACTCCTCCGCCAACTCCCCTCGCTGGTAGCGAGGAGTCGTCAGACTCACTCCCGTTTCAACAGTCGCGCACCGGTACCAAACTCCTCAGACGTGTACGGTCTCGAACATCTGCGTGGTCACCTCGAACCCTCGACGACGAGCCGCGAGATAAACCCCTGCCGCGCTTGCCCACGCAGACCGTGTTCACCGAAACGCAGATTGTGCACACTGGTATCTGCATCGGATTCCCGAAACGTCCACGACATCAGCAGGATAGCAGCAAGCACCCGTCTTTGCATGAACACCAGGCTCTTCCGGATGGTCTTCACAAGGCTAAAATCCCTCTCCATCGTGACATGCTCCCCACCATTGACTGGGCGGGTCTATCTGTCAAGGTGCGTCGCATCTGCCGCATCTTACGAGTATCATCCTGACCAGGCTCCCAGTACTATATGGATATCTCTGTTCTTTTTGGCCAGGATGAGCTAAGAGCCAGGGTCCCACTCCGAATAATTTAGCTGGCACCTCGGCCTCACGTTCATTCACTCCTCTTCCATCCTTGCATTTCGTTAGATGTTATCATTATTATTGCTGTGGGGTATTTGTATCATCTGTACTTATAGTTAGTTGCATTATAGTAGCCGCACTGGCTGGATTCGAATAAAATTGACAATTTACGCATCAGCCATCACTTCCTATTTTGGTTCGAGACTGCGAGTCGTTGACCGCGCGCGTCTTTCTCCGTCATGTCTGCCGAACGTCCCTCGTCGCGATGGCAGATAATGCAGGACGGCAAGACGTTCTACAAACGACAGCAGCTATACTCTATCCCTGGCAAGCTTCCCAACCTCAGTGACTACATTGTCGCGGGATGCTGCTACGGTGGTCCAATAGGTCACTGTGTTCCCCCCTTGGCGCTCAATGGTCCTCTGACGGTGCTCTTCAGCGCTCATGCGGGATACCACGAAACTTATCGCGCTTGGCCGTACGACGCCAGCCATTACGAAGGCGCAAATTCAGATATATTCGCCCGCAGGTGAAGGGCTGCTCCTGTTTAGTGTGGATATTTCCCCACTGTCCATCACAACTCCAGCTTACCAGCCGCTATCCAGTGGGACCAGGGAAAGATCATACGATTCGGATGGACGGCTGACGAACGGCTGGCAATCTTAAACGAAGAGGGCATATATCGGCTGTACGACTTGCAAGGCGACTACCAGCAGTATTCTCTCGGCAATGAAGCTGGGGAAATGGGGGTGATAGATGCGCGAATACATGAGAACGGTTTGGTCGCTCTGACCGGGTCATTGTCGCTGCTAGAGGTCAAAGGATGGGAAGGCAGCCGTCCTCTCACACTGGCGAACCCCAGTGAGTATTCTCGCCAGCGCCTCACCCACATCTAACTCTCTGTCAGACATGTCCCAGCCTCCCAACTCTTGGGCTGTCATCCCTCCAGATCTCAATATTTCTCGTCATGTGGAGGTCCTACTGTCTGTAGATTCAACAATATTCACCGTCGACAACCTGGAGAGCATAGACCAGCGCTTATCCCAAGGGCCATTCACGCATGTTTCGCCGTCTCCCAATGGCAAATCATTGGCCCTTTTGACTTTCGCTGGGACGTTATTGGTCGTGTCGTCCGATTTTCAGCGAACCCTCGCCGAATTCAAGACGGGGGAGGTAGTTGGAGCAGAAGGGTCCGTGCATCAAGTCGAGTGGTGCGGCATCGACGCCATCCTGGTTACCTGGGACAACCTTGTCGTCGTCGTCGGCCCCTTTGGAGATACCCTTGAGTAAGTCGACCTTCTTATATAATAATTGGCCTAAAATTCCTTCCAGATATTATTATTCTGGTCCAACCTTTGCGGTCACCGAGCCCGATGGTGTACGGATAGTAGGACCTGATGTGTGCGATCTAATCCAGAAAGTCCCATGTAGCTATCTCGCTTCTATTGTGTCTTGGTCTCTAACGTCTTTTCCTGCCTCTCAGCATGCTCTACCTCAATTTTCCGTCCTGGCTCGACATCTGCATCCGCCATCTTATACGATGCTTGGGAAAGCTTTGCACAGCGCTCTCCCAAGGCCGACGAAAACATCCGTAGTATACGTCCTGAGCTTGCTGCCGCTGTCGATGAGTGCATCGAGGCTGCTGGCCAGGAGTGGGAGCCATATTGGCAGCGTCGCCTTTTAAATGTGAGCCTTCCTCCATTCTTCGATCGACCACAATCGATACTTTCTTTCAGGCGGCCAAATTCGGTCGTGGCTTCCTCGACCTCCATAACCCGACTGATTTCATCAACATGGGACAGACTCTCAAAGTCCTCAATGCTGTCCGTTTCTACGAAATCGGGATTCCTCTAACACATCTACAGTCAGTTACCCGCCAATGCCGCTTCTTGCGATGCTCATCGCCCCAATAGATATATCTATGCTTCTCCCTCTCATCTCATTACACGCCTCACCGCACGCAATATGCATCTCCTCGCCCTCCGGATCTCGACATACTTGTCACTCAAACCCGATGCCGTCCTGAAGCACTGGGCCAGCGCAAAGATCATGCGTTCCCGCCCATCAGCGACGGGAACAGGCGCAGACGCAGACCTGGGTGGCGATGAGGATGTGTGCAAACTGATTGTGGATAAGTTCGAGCAGCTTGGGGGCGCCGACGTCTCTTACGCGGAGATTGCCAAGCGCGCGTGGGATGTTGGTCGGGGCGGACTGGCAACTAAGGTTTATTTGCCTCACAATGTGTTTATCTCGACTTGACCCGTTGCTTTGAATAGCTTCTGGATCATGAACCTAGGGCCTCGGACCAGGTTCCCCTCCTCCTAAGCATGAAAGAGGATCGTCTGGCCCTCGTCAAGGCCGTGGACAGCGGCGACACCGACCTTGGTAGGCGGCACGTCTTTTCGGAGACTGGTCTAATGGGTACTGTTTTGCAGTGTATCATGTATTGCTACACTTGCACAAGCGCCTCCCCTTGGGCTCTTTCTTTCGACTTATTGAGGACGGCGGTTCCCAACTTGCGCCTGCGAGTAAATTGCTCCAGGTATACGCCAGGGAACAGAACAGAGAAATGCTTCGGGACTTCTTCTACTCCGATGACCGGCGAGTGGAAAGCGCGGTGTTATCGCTGGACGAAGCTGCCGCAACTTCAGTGCGTCACTTCGTCAAACCTTATTTCACCGGTCTCATCTTATTGCCAGGACCCTGCATCCAAAATCACTGCCGTTCGGGCGGCTCAGAAGTTCTTTTCCGAAGACAAGGATCGCGGATTTGAATCAAGGGCAAGCATTTAACTCGCTGCACAAACCTTCTGAATCGAATCCCGAGAAACAGATGATGGATGAGAGCGCCCGTTTGCTCGCTTCCCAGCAGCAGCTAGAGAAGGAGACGGATGGGAAAATCGTGTTTTTTGGCTTGAGTGTCAACGAAACAATCCGAACCTGCCTCGTTAACGGAATGTCGAAACGGGCGGATAAAGTCAAGTCGGATTTTAAAGTCCCAGATAAACGGTAGCATTGCACATCATGATCTTAATTACCCATTACTGATCGCCCGCCTTCACAATAGATTTTGGTATGTGAAACTACAAGCATTGACATCGACCAGCGACTTCGAAGGCCTGGATACATTTTCTAAATCGAAAAGGAGCCCTATTGGTTATGAGCCCTTCGTACGCCATTTAGTTGAAGCGGGACATCCGAAGGAGGCGCTCTCATATGTTGTTCGTTGCGATTCGCCAAAACGCGCCGATCTGTATGTCGAATGCGGCGAGTGGCGTATGGCCGGGAAGGAATGCAAGGAGCGGGGGGACAAGGCCAAGCTTCAGTGAGTTTCCAGTGATGTTATTGCAGAGGATTCTGATTTACGCCCTTCAGATTGATACGAGAAAAATGCCCTAATTCGCTGATTGCCCGCGAGTTCGATCTAATTCTAGCGTCTATGAAGTGACTTCTAGGGACTACATGTACAGTAACTAGCGCGCGAGAGGATAACATATAACTCATTAATAATCTAACTTAAGTCTGAGGAGGCGACGCGAGCTACAGATGAATATCAAAAAAATCTTGCCGGCATTCGGAATAAACGGCGGCTGTTGCGCTGCACAACAGTGGTACCGTCTGTGAGCAACCTGATTGACGTCGGCTGCGACCCTGATACACTGAACAGTCATAGTAAGCGGAAGGGTTCGGTTAACGTTCAAATTGGTCTAACCCTAAAGCAGCGTCCGCTGCATCGCCCATGAATCCCTTTCCGGAACGCGATCTTCTTCCTCCAAATCCCCTCGGACTTCCAGAGAATAGGGAAGCGGGACTTCCCTTGTTGTTTCTTAACAGGATTGTTTCTGAACGAGGCGGGCGGAGTACATACCTTGTCACGCGGTACTGATCAACATTCCTGGAAACGCGGGGTCAGTCAGCGGGACCGGCAGAGGAAAGACCAAAAGACCCCAAATGTTCGTTCTCCAACCGGTCTTTGTGGGTTTGTGTCATTTTTTAAGCGTTGAATTGTGGAGCAAACCGCATGGCTTACAAAAATTCCACTGCCAGCGCCTCACTATCTCCAGCAAGCCTACAATGAATGACCGCAACATGACGTCTGGTCCCTTCGCTGGGATGTATAGGATCCAGGAGAAACGGATCACCGTGTTTGTCACCTAGAAACGCTTCAACTTCCTTCTCTAAACAAAATGACAGGCACAGACGATGGCACAATAATACAACTACGACGAGTGAATGAAACAAAAAAAAAGTATAGATGATTCACTGACAGGGATATGATTCGTGTAAACGAGTTCTTGCCGGAGTAAGAAGTGTCGAGTGTGCAGCCGTAAGATGGACCAGTCCATCAGAAAGTCCTGTGGCATGGTCGGTCAGTGGAGCTTGTAATTCCATCTGTTCGTTTACTCACCCAAATTAAGGCGTAAGTAGTAGAGAATGCGTTGAAGAGACACCATAGGGCAAAGGTGGAATCGTAATGTCCACCTACGCGAAGCGAATTAACTAACTGAGAATGCTGCGCCCACAAGGACATACCGCGGTGTCTCCAGATGAAGTAAAACAAGTAACTGATAATCCCCGCCCCATATTTTCCGGCCTAAAGGTTTGAAAGATCTGAATGTCAAGTTGACGGGCGAGGAAAAACTTACGTTGATAAGATGAGTGGTCAGTTTTTTTGGTCCGTCAAGGTATCGTTTAATACTCTGTACAAGCCGCACTAGAAACGGCAGCACGGCCAGTACGAATGCCAACGGCCAAAATCGCGACACGTTACCACATTGCCTCCAGTCAGCATCCAATCCTCGTGAATAGACACAACCGATCAGAGTCAGGTTGGAAAATGTGAAGACAAGACTGCAAAATTGATCTCTTCAACAGTGTCAGAAATAGCAGCACCAATCCCAGCGGAAAGCACTAGTACCCCATCCAAAAGTCGGTAAACTTCAAATATGCCCAAATGTCAGAAACATATTATTGCAAGAACCATAAAAATCACATGCCTTCACACGTTTGGTTCCAGATCTCAAAAGTTTACCGACGTTCTTGATGAGCCAGTATCTGGAGGGTTTGAAGAGAATAGGAAACGGATCGATCAGGACGATGCCGGCGAATGCCAGCCATACTAGTGGCCAAATGGTTGGAGATACTGTTGGGGCCCCGATCCGCGTGAAAGATAACCAAAACGCGTAGCAAAGTGTTGCAAGCAAAGTACAAGGGGTCTAGTAGACGCGTAGTTAAGACGTAAGCACAGGGTTCGACAAACCACGGCTCACTTGGAAATATTCGCGATGATCAAGGCGTGTCCGTAGATCCAGTTCTTGCAAGTTCAAAAAATCAAATACCTGGCGGTGAGTGTTGAAGCACGGACTCACCAAAAATAAACACATAGTTGATCCTGGCGCGTGCCCATACAAGAAGGTTTAGGCCCACGAGCAGCGCAAAAATGACCGGAAGTGCCAAAACCCCGAATATAAACAGCAATCCAGACCATCCGGGAATTGCATCCCTTGTACTTTGTTGAAAACCTACGCAAGAAATCAGCGAATGGGGAAATCATCGTCAGAACGAAATCCCACGCACTATGGGCGATGCCCGATCCCAAGGCAGCCAGCGCAGAACCAATGGCGATTCCGCTGCAGAATGTGCTATTATGGTGTGATTTGTATTGCGGCCCCGCGCGGAGACGGGTCATGGCCTTCTTCGTATCTCCCTGGGCTAGAAATAATGAGTGAGCCAGCGAGTAAACTATCCCGAATCTCGTAGTACCGAAGCTGGAGGCAAACATTTCTGCATCTCATCCATCATGACCCGGAGTGTTTCATCGGAGGAAAACGCGCTTCTCTCGACCTACAACCAGATTCATGAAATGTACAAAGTAATTGAACCCGCACACCTTCTCTTCCATATACGCTCGCTGGGCAGGAATCTGTCCCCGAATTAAAAAGAGCAAAAAGGGTGGGATTTCAGCTTGCCTTTGTGGCTTTTTCGAACTTTTGGAGGACTCGTCTGAAGCCATAGATATTCAGTACCTGATACATGAATTTTTAATCAGAGCGGACACCGGGTGTCGACTTTGCTCACTCGGTAATTATGGAGCATCTCCAAACCCCTGCATCGGATATGGATAAGTCAATAAATAAGATGGAAGAAAAATCAAGCCTTACCGATAGTGTTCCAATACAGCCTTCTTGAGTTTGCGTCTCGCGTTGAGATACTCCTTTGGATTCAAACGCTCTTGCCATCGTCCGTTTTCCGCCCGCCTCTCCTTCTTAAGACCGGAAGACACGTCGTCAATTGCGATAGCGTCTTCCTTGAGAGGTTCAGGAGCGCTCTCTATGCGTTCTATACGTGGAGGTGTTGGCGCCAGCGCCTTTTGTCTGAAAAATCGACTTGGGTTCAAAACGGCAGTCCACGAGAAAGAGGTGTCCGGGTGAGCCGCCTGTTAATGGAACGTATAAATTATGAGAATCGGATATAGAAGGAAAGCCCACATCGAACAGCCTTCGATGTTCATCGAGCTCGCGCAATTGCGCTTCTAAATCTCTAGTTCGTGCCTTCATCTCTTTCTCCCTGTCAAGATAAAAGGATTCAACTTTATGCAACTCATTGTCGAGAGCGGAGAAGAACGCAAGCTCCTGCTGCGAAAGCAAAGGAATCAGAGCATTTAATGAAAGCTCAGAATACGGGTGCCGTCGTAAGGGATCCACTTGATCATAACAAAGGGTGAGAATTAAATGGAAGTGTGTGGATGCAGAAATTGACATACTGAGGTGCGAAAAGCCCCTCATCACGCGACTCGCTGGACTTGAGGGCGGCACAGCTGGACTCGGTGGAACCAGGTCACGCCCCTGAGAGGTGTTGGTCCATTGTCGTGCGACTATGAAATGGGATGATGCGGCAGTAAAGATGGATAACTTGAAGGAAACCGGACTTACGAAGCTGTGATGCGTTGCTGTTCCGCCGATTCTTGATACGCCGACTGTTCAAGGTGGCAACCTCTGCCCCGGGACTTAAAGGTGCAAGGTACGAGCGATTGGTGGGCTGTCGCACAACTTGAACTTGGTCAGTGATGCCCACGCGTGGAAAAGGCTTGAATAATTACCGAGTTGGGGAATGGTTATTTTCGGATTACGGCCGGTGTTTGTGGCTGCGACGCCACCAGGGCTGGGAGGTGGAGGTGTTACATTGCTCTGTGATGTATGATTTCGGTGAAAGGAGGGTCGGCTTTCTGGGATGGTGCGACTAGGTCCGTCTGCGCGTCCTCGATTCGGAGAATGCGAAGTGAAAGTGAAATCGCGCTTTTCCATGGGTAGATGAACAGAACTCGCTCCAGAAGAATTATCCCCCGATTCTGATTGCACGATTACAGATAACATCGAGCCGGCTTCATTATTGAGTTGAGAGTTCGAGTACGATTCGGCGGGGAATGCCATTCCATCCTGCGCAAGACGTATCGCGCGGATACGTTCCTTGAAGATTCGATAATCACTTTAAAAGGCTCATTTCAGTCGAGGAGAAAATGTTCGCAAGAAAACTATTAAACATGTATGCGCGTTTCCATTCCGGTGTCTGCAGAATGAAGAATGAGCAGTCGACGATTTAATCAGTCTCCGCAGCTGACCTGGGTGTCTTCGAGATAACTTGAAATTATTTGAGTGAACTGCAGACATAAACATGGGAGGAAAATCACGTAGTAAATTTCATGTTGAAAAAAAGGGGAGTTGGGGAGAAAGAGACTAGTCAAGAAGTCGAACCAGTGGTGGGCACTCGTCTGGAGAACAAAGTGTAGTTGGGCGTTTTTACTTGCGCATGGTGCGAACGTTCGTTTGTTTTGTACGCCTTACCTCTCGCACGTTGTGATAATGGCCTCGAGGTAGTACTTACTACTCAGCAATGCAATGAGAAGTTACCTTGCTTGCAAGGTCTCTACCCCCATAATTGGACCGCATTTTGCCCACCCATTGATCCTAGTTCTCCCGAGCCAATCATACAACTTTGCTGTTCTCGTTTACATGCGGTGGGTAAATTTGCAGGTGTTTTACACAATTATTGCCGGCTATTACCACCGGGTGCCCACACGCAGCAACCTGCAGGAACAACTTGAACACAATTGATCAAGAGCGCAAGACACGAAGTTACACTTATTTTTATCAAGCAAGGTCTCTTTCGACATAGTCGGAGCTCTCTAGTTAAGAAGCAAAAACTAAAATTGGCTTCCACCGGCTAACTGCGGACAGGCCTGGGAATCGTATTCCCACGGTTCAATTAATTATATCTGGGACAAAGAACCTGGCGACCGGACGAACTTGAAGTCGAAGCCTTTCTCGAATCTCCCGTGCGCAGGGGGCATTGTTCGGTGTCGAGAACATGACGACCAGAGACTGCGTGTATGAAATGAAAGCCTATTCAGACTTCTTCCACCGCGCGTTGCCGGCGCAAGCGAATAGCACGTTGTGGGAACCATTTTCTGGACGGGCTCCCTTCGTCATCTTCGTCCACGTCGTCCGCGTGCGCGTCGTCCAGGTCGTACGGTAAAGGAACGTCCTTGGTAATGCGGTACTGATCCACGTTACCTAAGGGAACATCCTTGGTAAATGCGGTACTGAAAAGTGGAATTGGTCGAAGTTACCAAGGTGCTCGTTCTCTAGACGATCTAAGCCCGATTGTTCATTGAACATGTCGCCGAAAAGAGGTCACGTGCTCACAAAAATTCCATTGCCACCGCCTAAGCATTTCGAATAATGCCGCGATGAACGTCCTGAGAATGATGTCGGGCCCTCGAGCTGGGATGTAGAGGATCCAGATGAAGCGGATTAAGGTATTGGAAATCTAGCATGTGTAAGTTGGCCAGATCATTGAGGCTCGACCGGATAACGTACGATTGCGAAATAGTACAACTAGAGAAACGTTAGTTTCCGCAATCCACAGCCCGGAAGTACTCACATATATATGGTTGGTGTAAACAAGTTGCTGTCGTAGGAGAGGATATTGCACGTGTAAGCGCAGAATGGACCAATCCATAAGGAGATCCTTAAATCTTGACGGTTAGACAGACTGGGCATGATAATGGACGAACTGACCCAAGTCAGGGCGTAAAATGAATAGATTGTTTGGAAAATACACCAAGCGGCGAAACTTGGCCCGTGGTTGCGACCTGGAGCAGCAAATGATGAGCGAAATTTTCAAACCACGCCACTAGATACCTTTGTGTCTCCAGATGAAGTAGCACAGGTATGCAATGATTCCGGAAAAGTACTTGCCACCCTGCATTGTTGTTGTCAGTATCATCATCACTCGAAAAAAAGAAAGAAGTAAAAGAACATTGATCAGATGGGTGTTGAGCTTCGAGTCGACATGCCGTTTTAAACTCTGGATAAGGCGCATCAAGAAGGGCAGTACCGCCAGAAAAAAGGACAGGGGCCAAAATCTGGACACTGAACCACATTCTCTCCAGTTGCTGTTGAACCCTTCCACGTATAGGCAGACAACAAGGTAAAGATTGGAAAGCGTAAACACGAGACTGCAAAATTGGTCGCTACGAAGGGGGTCAGCTATCTAGCATTTCCGGATTGAAAGACAAGCCCACCCCATCCAGAAATCGGAGAACTTGGGCAAGAATGTCAGCACCGGAATCGATCATTCAAGCAGTATTTACCTCGACACGACGCGTTCCCGAGGTCAAGAGCTTGCCCACACTCGCGAGAAGCCAGTATCTGGACGGCTTGAAGAAAATGGGCAAAGGATCTAAAAGCATAACGGCAACAAAACCCAGGAACACCAGAGGCCAGATGGTCGGAGAAATGGAGGGAGCACCGATTTGAGCGAACGACAGCCAGAACGTGTAACACAGTGCTGCTAGCAGGAGGCTCGGAGTCTGTAAACTTGGAATATAGTTAAAATGAAGACATCAATAGAAGCCTACCTCAAAATATTCTCGATGATCCAGCCGGGTGCGTAGATCGAACTCTGCGATCATGATTGGCGAGGGGGAGTACGGCCAAGAATTGGACCTACCGAAGATGAAGACATAATTTATTCTGGACTGTGCCCAAACTAGCACATTCAAACCAACCAAGAGAGAAAATACCACGGGGATGAAGAAGACCTGGAATAAGTGATGAGTTTCATTCGAGACAAAAGATCCAATGAACACGTACGCCGTACACGAGTAAAAGTGCATCCCAGCCTGAGATGGCATCTCTCGTGCTCTGCTGATAGCCTAGGGGCATCGCGAAACGAATCAGACAGAGGATGAGATGTGTAAAGACGACTGTTTCACTGTGATATAGCCCAGAAACGAATGCCGGGCCAGCAAGTCCAATAAATATCCCTGACCAGAAGGTGCTAACATGGTGACTTTTGTGCTGCGGACCAGACCGAAGTCGATTGGATGCTTTCTTCTTGTCTCCGTGCGCTAAAAAAGGCATGAATGCAAACCTCCACCGAAATGGAAAGACGTACCAAACCGAGCAGCATACAATTCTTCTATTTCTTCCATCATCGAGCGGAGATTTATTTCAGACGCAAAAGCCGTTTTGTCCACCTGGAGTGACGAGGTTAATCATATTGCGCAACTAAAAAATAAACGGTGAACACCTTTTCCGTCATGTAGGCATTTTGAGCAGCTATCTGTATGGGAAGTTGAGCGGATAGGATGCTCGGCTGTGGAATGGATGCGATCGATCTACCTTGGTCACTTTTTGGAACTTTTTCAGCGCTTTTCGAATGCCAGTGAGGTTTAAAATCTAAAGGAAATGGGTGTGCTGCGCGACGGTATTGGGAATACTTACTCGATAGTTGTGAAGCACCTCCAGGCCGCTACACATATTTGTAAACCAAAATACCAGGAACGACGGAAATGTCTTGCCGGTAATGTTCCAACACAGCCTTTTTAAGCTTATGTTTTGCGTCGTAATACTCGTCTGGATCCAAGCGAACAGTCACATGCTCGGTTTCAGTTGTGCCCCGCTCTTGTGTGAAATTGGTGACAGACGACGTCGCGCTGTGCGAACTCTTCCCAACAGTCTTGTCCACGGCGGATTTACCCTTATTCTTTGCATATTTGATCGCCTCTTCTTCTCTGAGAAGCTTGGACTTCAAATTTAAAATTGCAGCAGGGTTCATGGCCGAGGTCCACGCGCTGGATGAAGCATGTGCGGCCTGCATGTTTGAGAACGGTCAATAGTGGATTACGACAAAGAACGAGCCCATAAGCTGACATCGAAAAGTTTTCGGTGCTCTGTGAGCTCTGTGAGTTGTTGTTCCAGCAATTTCGTACGGATTTGCATTTCCTTCTCGCGAGCGATATAAAAGGTTTCGATCTTATCAAGCTCTGCATCCAGTGTCGAGAAGAAAGCTAGCTCGGGCGGTGATAGAAGAGGCATGAGGTCACGAAGTGGAAGCTCAGAGTAAGGATGCGGTTTAGGTCCAACTTTCGGGGAAATGAATAAAATGCGTGGGGGAAAAGCGGCTCGAATTACTCACCGACCGAGAAGCGTCGCGTTTTGGAATTACTAGATGAGAACATGCGGGGGAAAGAAGGAGCGCGTCCTCGGTCGGACTTTTGGGAGTGAATTGAACCTGTCAATGGGAGAGTTTGGGATCTGGGAAACGGTTCCCGCCGCTGAGACTGCTCGGCGGCACTGGAAGAGGGCATGAGATTTGAAAGTGAAGTATTGGTCGGTTCGTGGGTCGGAGGATTTTTGCTGGATGAGATCGACAGGCGTTGGGCATCCGTAGAATGTACCGCAGAAACTTCTGAGGTCACCCCAAGATCCGCAGTTACTCGAGAGGATACAGGAGATTCTGCTATATTCTGCGGCCCATCCGTGCGCCGGATAGCCGTGATTCGTTTCTTGAGGAGTCGATAGTTGCTGCAATAATGGTTGAGAAGGAAAACCGGAGGAGAATGTGTAACCCAACATATAGGCCCTCTGCCATTCTGGCGTCTGTTCATAAAAAAAAATCAAAATGGCTGATGGGAACACAATGCATAGCGCAAACCTGGGTGTCTTCAAGGTATCTTCATGATGTGATTTAGAACGCGAATCCGGAAGACAAAACGGAACAAACCTCGCAAATTTCATGTCCCTCACCGCGATAAGTGTGTGTCACGACAGAAGAAGGTGGAGTGACGGCGTCACGACCCCTAGAACATACGGGGACCAAAGCGGAACAGTTCCGAACCACAAACTTCGACTTGAACTTTCTAAAGTTTCTAGTTCCTCCCATTCACTTGTGCGCGTTCCAGCTCTTGATATCCAGTGAATATGATTGGCACCCACTCCCTCGAGAGTAATTTCTTCGCCTTGAGACCTCAATTTCTGAACACAGGAGCAATCACAGGAGACTATCAAGCCACCGCTCGCTGGGCGTAAACCCAACCGTCGACTTCGAGAGTCAGCGTGGCAGTCAACGCCGCAGAAACCTTTCATAAACTCGACCTAGATATGTAAGTCTGATCCTTGCCCATTCGTCAACGTGGCAGTCTCAGGTGTTCTGAGACCCAGACCCAACGGAGCTTAGCTCATAATCCATCGGGTGTCGCGGCCACGAATGGAGTCCGACACAACTCATTTCATTCTGGCGTTGGGCGGCCAGAACCAAGGCTCGTTCGTTTCAAAGCAACCACTGGCGATTTACCGGCCTCTTTTGCTTGATCCTCTTAGACGGCTATGGCTACTGCGATGCACCACTGGGAGTCTAGACTTGAGCCGAAGGAGTCCAGTCTCCACCTTAGAACTCGGACTTTACCACATTCTCTTGGCCAATTGGCAAGCATCTAGGTCCCGCGTCCAGTCCGATAGATTTATCACGGCCGTGTTCATTTCGCTGTCGAGATGGCGTCGGAACGCTCAAGCTCGCAGGGATTTTGATATTGGACGGCGGGTATCACCTCGGGTAGTTACCCTGTTCCTGCGTCGGGTTAGTGCCCCTGAGGCAAACGTAAGACGGGCGGCGCGCACTTGTTGCGAGCTCAAGATACCTGTCGGACAAGGAGTATTCCGAGGCATGAGGGTTTAAGGGAATTTTTCACTCTGCACTACGTCGGATCTCCGTGTCTTGCCAAGTCTTGTCAACCTGCATTCTACGCCGGGAATTACCCGCACTCCAATTCCCCGACGTTTCCCTGATCGCAATCGCAATATTCCAGCTTTGGGGTACGTGTGTCAGCTAACTAAATGCCTTACTGCCGCCGCTGGTATGTATCATCTCCATTTTTTCTTGGCTGGTACCAGAGCCACACCCCTGGGCGGCCCTCAAACTCATAAAAGCCTCCACATTTCCTACATACCCACCCACGTCAAATGCACGCCTTCAAGTTCATCTCAGCCTCAGCCCTCTTCCTGCTCACCTTCATGCAAGGCGCCGTCGCGCAGGACGACCTCGTGCCTCTCGGCGGAGAATGTAAGTCTCTTGACCGTTCCACACGACACATACATGCTTGCTAAACCTGCCTCCCGCTGCTAGGCGGAAGCTTCATCGGCACCGTGTGTACTATTGCTGAATTCCTATTGATACTGTGTTAATCAAACCTCTTACTCCACCTGCTGTGTAGAAACCTTGTAAGCCCTTTCGCGCTCTACGTTCGTACATATATACTGACCGATGCCCATTTTGAAGGCGCTTACGGGACGTGCTGCTATCTTTTCCCCGACTATGGCATGTATGTTCTTATTTGCCACTCGAAAAGACGACGGGAATTTGACTGGTCCTCGCCGCAGCTGTCAGCTCGAATGCTCCAAGAAAACGGATTGAGACGGCGTGGATGTCTCGTCATGTCCTCGAATACGCGCGCCAGGGGTGTACGCGAGTAGTAGCCGGATAAATTCATCCCCATATCATTCCACAGGAAGAAACAGCCCGTCAGAAATTGAATTGTAGCAATGCAAGTGTAAGTATTGTGCGTGAAACAGACGTGCAGAGGGAGAGCGAGAGCAGCGATAACAAAGTATGGACATGAACAAGCAATAGAGAAGCATAATGGGATGGAGGGAAAGCGTAGTTTCGGATGTTTTTTTTGTTTTGTTTCATGGTTCGCCATACTGCACTGCACTTCATTCCATTAGCGCCCTCGTCAACCGCCCGCTCTTCGTCCACCGGCCCCCCATCGCTACCTCGTCACCCAACCGCTACCTCGTAAGAACACGCACGCAGACGCACATCGCAAGCTCCCGAAGCCATCAGCTTGTCGTTTATTTTGGGCCGGCACCGCGGCCTGCGCCCCTGCCCCGTCCACCTCTGAAGCCCTCACCGCGACCACGTCCCTCGCCGCCCCCTCTACCCTCGCCCATCGGCGCTCCACCGCGCGGGCGACTGACAGGCCGGTCCCCACGCTCCTTCCGCGTCTCGATCGAAATCCTAAAATAACCACATATGAGAAACGCCTACGCAACGACACGCGCACACGCATACCTCAGAGAACCGGCCTCTCCGCAGTCGATCCACACACCACCCTCACCCCCCTGCGTCTGCGGCAAGGACGCCACGATGGCTCTCCGCGCCGCGTCCAAGTTGATGAACTCGAAGAACGCGCACGCCTTGGAGCGCACGATCTCGAGATCTTTCATCGGCCCGAAATGCGTGTTGAGGTGGGCGGTCAACAGGCTCGAGGTGATGGGTTCGATGACGCCCTGTACGTGAAAATTGTCTGTTGAGAAAGAGGGGGCGCAGGAAAGACCGAGGTACGAACCTTGACGAAACACTGGGGGGTGGTCACGTTGAGCGCCGCGACGAGGTTAGGATGCTGCCCTTGCTGGCCGGTGGGGCCCGCGCGCGGGGGGGCACCAGGGCCGGCAGCGGGACCAGAGGGAGCCGGAGAAGGCGCGCTGGGAGCCGCAGGAGCGACCTCGGTCGTGCCCCGGGAGTCCTGCGCGACGGCCGACCCCCACTTTTTGGAATTAGCGGCGGCGAGGTTGGCCCAGGTCTTGGGTTGGGGCGGCTGAGCCGGGGCGGGTGCAGGAGACGGAGAAGGCGCGGCAACGGGCGCAGCAGCCGCTGGGGGAGGTGTGGGGTAGCAGCAGCCGGGGGAGGCGCGGGGGAGACCGGCTTCTCGGCGGGGGGCGTGGGCGCGGTTGCGGGGGTCGCCGCGCGGTGGATACCTTTGGCTGGGGCTGAGGAGTCGTAGGTGCGCTGGGGGGAGCTTGGACCGGGGCAGGGGGCTCGGGAGTGGCAGGTTTCTGCGGCGGCTCGGCGGGAACGTCGGGAGCAGGAGCCTCTTCGACGTGGACGGGCGGCGGGGTAGGAACGGGTTCCGGAGCAGGGGGAGGCGGAGGAGTGGGCTCACGAGGAACTTCGGGAACAGTAGCGGTGTGCTCGACGACAGAAACAGGCTCGGAATCAGCTGCTTCGCTCGCGTCATCGCTCTCCACAGTCTCCTCCTTGAGGAAGCGGAAAATGTCGTTGAGTACAAAGTAACCATTTGTTTGTTCAGCCAAGAAAAAGGTCTGCACGAATTTGCGCCAGGGATCCGAGTGATTCGACATTTCACCGATGACTTGGATGATGATTCCACCGTCTGCAGAGGATTGGGCGTCGACCGAATGGATGAAGACCTTGCAGTCCTGGAAGCCCATTGCCGTTATCCTCTGGTGAATTTCCTGCGCGAATCGGTGAGCTAGAGAAAGTACACGCGTCGCGATGTTGACCCACCTGCTGGCCGAGACATGGCTTGCCGTCGTCGCCTTCAGTGCCATGGATGAAGGTTGATTTTTTTGTATAGAATTGGTGCAGACGATCAGGTTGCTTGTTGACAAAGGTGTAATACTGTGGAACGAATTGCCATCCAACTTCGGAAGGATTGACTGTGCGGTGAGCGGACGTGGTCATGCTACGTGGGCAGATTTGAGTGGAATAGAAGAGCCGAACGGAGGTCCACCTACATGTATTAATGAAAGGAGACAGTCTATGAGGAGGTAGTACAGCGAGAGAGCAGCTTCAGCTGGGGAGAAGAGCGGGACCGCGACGCAAAAAACAGGACTAAGCAACTTGCAAACAAAACAGGTGCAAATTCATCTTATTCAGCTTCGTTCAAACGCTCATGCATATGCGCTCATGCACAACCTTTCCTAGAGCTAGTCTTTCCTACCACGAGACACTGGCAATGAATTTGTTTGAAGCCCCCTGCCCCGAAACAAGGAGGCGGATCACGCGTTTTTCAGCCCCGCTTCAACTCTTTGCTTTCCAACTCTGGAGCAGTCAAATCTAGCGGGAATCCCCAGTCCAGACGCGGTCACGGTTGAATCCCACACTAGTACACCAACTCGTTGCCATCTCGGATCCATTCCTTCGTGCATGACCGCGATTTAATTGCCGTCGGCCGGACACCGGCCCTCGTCTGGATACCGCCTTGAATCTATGCGCTCATGTGGGTGGCTGCTAACAGGTCCCTCAAGTCGTTTGCCGGAGTCAAGTAAGTTTAGCACCAAATCGGCGAAATATGAATAATGCTCATATGTCTTTGGTGGTCGCTGAAAGGCGTATTTTGCCGCGCCATCATATCCTCCCATGACTCCAAGAGCGGACCGCAGCGTAGTGCAGGACCCAGGTGCGAAGCACATTCCGTATGAGGCAGACGCATCTTAAAATAGCCACAGAGCTAAAGTCATTTTCTTTTCCTGCCTACGCGCCTTGGGCAACGTTGGGACCCACTTCCTGGATGGTATCCTTTCGACCATCGGGCAGCATATATCCTGGGCGTGCGGTCCTCAATCAAGCAACTTGTACGCCCTGCAACTCCCCCCGGGTGCAGAAATTCCGGTTGCCTTGCCCATGAGAGAAATATCTGGCCAGATGACGGCGAAAAATGATGGCTGCTCGCCCATTTGTGCTCCCCGCGCACACCCTGGAGCTCCACGCGGTCCGTCGTGCAACCCGCTACGGTTGCGGTGTCCACCCGTCCACCCGGCGCGCCCGGTATAAATTGTGCCGCGGTTTTTCTCCCCCAACTCGCCGTGAATCCGATGTTTCCCTCTTCCAAGCTTGCTGCCCTGCTCCTCCTGGTCCCGTTCGTCTCCTCCGCCCCCGCCCCGACCGACCTGACCGAGCGGGCCACCGTCGACACGTCAAGCCACTGCGGTATGCCAATCTCGTCTCAATCATAAGTATGCATGCTTAATATTCTTAAGGCCTCTTCGACTCGGTAACCGCGGGCTCGTACTCGCTTTACTAAACCAGTGGGGCGCCGCTGGCGCAAGTCTCTCCTCAATCATATGCGTCCCTGCTCTCATTTATTATTCAGGCGACCTCCGGCTCAGACTGTGCCAACCTCGTCTCCTTGACCGGCACGACCTTGGCGTGGAAGACCGTCTGGACCTGGACCGGTTAACACAACCTCTCCATTTTTCGCAATTTCTACTCACACTGCGTTCGTTGTGTAGGCGGTAACGGCGTCAAGAGCTTCACCAACATCAACGTCAACAGCGGGCTCAACATGCAGCTGTCTGCGATCTCCAGCATACCCGTAAGCATGCCGCCTGACTGAAGATCCATCCCTGACTCTCGATCTGCGACAGACGACATGGACATGGTCTCAAAGCACAAGCTCCGTCGTCGCGGACGTCGCGTACGACCTCTTCACGTCGAACAGCGCCGGCGGCTCCGCAGTCAATGAGATCATGATCTGGCTCGCGAACTTCAACGCGGGGCCGATCTCCGCGCAGTTCAACAGCGCTGGACAGGCGGTGTTCGTAACTTCCTTCACTCGATGTCCTACAACTCACATCCCCGACCCCCACAGGCCGATCGTGAGTAACCTCTCGCTAGGCGGGCACACCTGGTATGGTTCTCCCCAACTCAGGAATGAATGTTCTTATGAAACCATACGAATAGGAACCTGTACTTCGGCTCCAACGGCGCGAACAACGTCTATCTTTCCTCCCCACCAGCGGCACGATCACCAGCTTCAGCGCCGACATCAACCTCTTCCTTAAGGTACCCCCTCCTTCATCCCTCCTTTCTTTCCGAAAAACGCTGACGACACCTATTCACTTTCCAGTTTCTCACCGCCAACGAAGGCGTCAGCACCGCGCAGTTCCTCACCACCGCCCAAGGCGGCACCGAAGCCACCTCAGGCTCGGCCACGCTCACACGTACGCTCCTTTTCACCTCCAGCCCCAAGATCCATCTGACTTTCACTGCAGCTCGGCGTTCAGCCTCGTGATTAACTAAAGCTCGGTGTCCCGATTCGTCGTAGCCTTGTGTGTACTTGCGTCCAAACAGAGCCAAAGCCATAACGCCCGGAGACGAATTAGGAAATCGACGACCTGTCGTGCGAATCGAGTGTTTATGAGCTAGCACGCGAGGATGAGCCTGAGGAACGGCAAAAAGAGGTACTGCGGGCGCCCAACTGAACGCTGTATCGGCGTCGAAGGGTTTTAAGTTATCGAACGTCCAGCAAGAGACTTCATTGGGCCGCCCAAGAATGCTCGACGCCATCGGCCGGATTCAGCGCTGCTTCGCGGCCGCAAAGCCGGACGTGAGACCACCGCTGACCACCGTCCGTGTTTTAGGAAGTTCACCGTTTTCGGACGTCGATCCCATCAATTTTGATCTCGTCTTTGCTTCCGCCCCTTTCTTCATCTTTGCTCACTCCTCATGGCAAGCGGTATTAGAAAATCGCACAAAACCTGTTCGGACACTTTCTATTCCACCTTTCACTGTCTGATGTCCTGTTTTGATCATAGCAACGTCGTCGGCAGCGGGTCCCTCAGAGAGGGCCAAGTGGGACGGTAGCGCTAAAATGAAGTCAGGTTTGTCGAGTCGTTCCCCGTTATCCCTGTCTGCCCCATTGAAATATTAACGCAGGGCAGCGCAGTCCGCCCAGTCCAAAGACAGGTATTACCCACATTCCCCCGATTGCTGCTCAGCTAGAAGTAGTCGCAGGCTCAAATTACGACCAAATTCACCGAGACCTCGGGATTCCGGGCGTCCTCGCAACGTTCCAAAAGGACCACGGGACGGCCCCCAAGACCTTCACGGCGGCCCATAAATTCTTCGCCGAAACTACATATGAGGAGGTCGCTCCCTTCTTTCATATCAAGGATCCCTTTGAGGACTGGAGCGACCTGGAGGTGCCCCAGGTTCTCTTTCCGGCCTCAGTGCTTCAGGACGTCTCCAAACGTGCGTTCCGACCTCACATCAGTCCTCCCACTGCAGCCTTTCTCGCCGGCGTGCGTATTCGGTCACCGCGCGTGAAGCAGCTGCTCACAAACAGTATTTTAGCCGTTTCAGACCATCGTCTGTCTCTTCGGAGGCGTTCTCCGACACAGGCCTGTTCCTGGAACTGCGCTGAGCAGTGGGGGCCGCATTGAGGGCGAGGTTTTCTGCCGCGAGGAGCGCTTGCTCCTTGTCCGCGAATTGAAGCACGTCGACGCCAAGTTCACCACGGCACTGGCCCCAGTACTTTGCGAGCTCTTTGGTATGGTTCCCCTGTTCAATAACTTTCGTCGATGCTCATTTATTCCCTGTACAGCCGCGTGGCAACACAACCGGACATTTAACAAAGACGTTGACCCCAAGCATCTCGTCCCAGTCCGCGCATGTCTGTGCGACGCTAATGATGTTTACTTCATAGGCTACGACGGCAGCCAATTCACGAGGCATGTCCTTGTAAGTCCGAGCAAAGCGTCGATCGACGACCGCGTTTTGGCGTCCTTACAAAGTAAGGGTTTTGCCTCCCCTATTGACAATGTGGTCCTCATATACGAATCAAGTCGCCAACTACATGTTCAGTGTATCATTGCAAGATTACAACGTTGCGATCCGTCTTTACTGGAACAGGTCGATTTCCTGCGGGAAGGCCGTTCAACTGATTCCTACGCTACTCAATCTTATTGTCGACTCGCTCGGGACTCGACCACACGTCGTTCCCACCGGACGGTGGTAACCCCCTCTGAACCCCCACTGGCGTCGGGGTCTCGAGACGGTGACGAAGCAGAAGGGTGGCTCGAGGCGGTAAAACTGGGCCTCACATCCTCTCAATGGTTCCAGCGCGCGGGGGAGTTTCGTGCGGATACTGCTGCGGAAGAAGGACTCAAACTCCTCCACGAGAGGTCGTCCTTACCCCCTTCTGCACCGCCCGATCCTGACATTGCAACAGTTTGGCGGCATGGCCAACCATGAAGTCCATGCTCGATGGCTTCTCTTGCCTTCGACGGTCGAGAAGCGCTGTGCGGCGATCATGGAAATACATCAGCAGTCGCTGAAGGAGGACCATGTCTCAGACGACCCCTCTCTTTCGACGTGGAGGTAACTGGCCCACAGTGTGTTCCATTGCTTTATTTCACCCATCGTTAGGACGTACGTCGACGTCAAAAGGCCGTCGACGCTTTTGGGCGATGGTGCATTTCTCGCCACGTCTGGTTGAGCTGGCTGAGAAACAACTGCACTGTCCCGGCCTTGACAAATTCGAAATGTTTTCATCTTTCTCTCTCTTTATAAAATCGCGTGTTTCCGAAGCCTTCGAACTCCGCCAGGAAATCAGCGAATTGGCGCTAGATCACGTAGCGCCACGTCCTCAGTCGAAGTGCCGGGGCGCTTCGGCGCCCCGGCGCGCTCTTGTTGCATATCAAATCGATGACATAGATGCGCAGTCGGAGATAGACGCATACTGGGCGCAGTGCACGGTAAAATATTTTGTAACAGATTAAGGCAGTCGAGGCTATAATAGTGGATAATTAATATACGCGGCTCTTGGGAATCAGCTCAGCCTGCGTTCCGAAGCCCAACCAGGCGACTTGGGCCTCATGCGAATGTCCAGATGTACAACTCGAAGGGCGCGAGAACTCCCAAAGGTGCCCGCAAAAATTAAATAGCCCATTTCTGTATAATACTTGCTGTATGTACTTACGGCGACCCCAGGTTTGTCGAAATGTGTGAGATGTAAGATATAAAACATAATGTCAGGGCGACATCGACGGTTTATGCGTCCTCGTCCTCCACCCTAGCAGCGCGGACGGGAAGTCCCTAAGCGTCTTTGCCTCCACTTCACTACGCATCCTCGTCCTCGACCTCCTCGACGCGGGCGGCGCGGCTCTGCGGGCGGGACGTCCCCGAGTCATCGACCTCCTCGATGAACGCGCCGCCGCCGCCGTTCGCATCTGCTCCATCTGCACCGGCGGCGCCTTTGGCGCCTTTCTCGCCCTTTCTTTTCTTGGTTTTTTTCTTGGGCAGGTCCCACTCCCAGAGCGGGATAAACGACTCGACCTGCAGGGAGTGGATTAGGGAAGAGTTCCAAGGTCAAGATGAAGAAGAACTTACAAATCCGACGTCAGCAAACAATTTCGGAAATATCCATATGCCGGGGCTGGCGACGACGACGGTGATGATGTAGAATATGAGGCGCACAATCGCAATGCCGAAGAAGAGGCCGATGAGCCCGAGCATGCCCATGCTGAGGTAGTACACGCCCAACCGCATGATCGGCGGCCAGAGCGGGAACATCACGCCGCCGAGCATGAGCCCGACCATGAGGACCGCGCCGGCGTACGTCGTCCACTGAGAGCCCTCGAAAAACCACACGTAGTACTCGTCCTGCACGAACTTCTGCTCGGGGATGACCTGCAGGACCTTGGGCGAGGACGAGGAGGAGCCCGAGGGCGCGCCGCGCTGCACGCGCAGAAAGAACGCGAAGGCATTGACGGCGGCGAGGACGGTGAGCGCCTCGGACTCGGAGGAGATCTTGGGGAGGCCTTTTTGCTTCGCGTATGCGGGCGACAGCAGGGCCTTGATCGCGGATTTGCCTGCGCGTAGCTCTGTAAGAACAAGAACAAAGACGAATCCTCGCCGCCACGCACCCTTGAAATAATCGAACCGTTTGCCGTTGAGTGCGCCGACTCGGACTTTGATGCCGGCCTTGCCGCTGCGCAGAAATATGGCGACCTTGCGCAGGTCCGGCGGCGCTTTCGCTTGTTGTTCCATGTCTGCAAAGGAAAGTACCCAGTCAAGTTGCGGATGAGGCGCCTTGGGGGTTGTACTGACTGGAAGAGCGAAGTGTCTAGAGACGCGTATACGTGTCCTCTGAGACCGTTTGTGGGAGATGCAGGACGCGATGAGCTGGCGAAACGTGACGAGGCACCACGTGCATTAAAGTGGCACAGCCACGATCTCTTTGCACCGAACGCTCATGTCGAAGAGTCCCACAAGCGCGTAACGCGTCTAGAGAAATTTCGACGCGCAAATTGCACCTGGGAGCTGCGGTGCGCCGGCAGAAGTATGGCGTTGTCTCCCGATTCGACTCCCGCGTTCGGTACAACTTGGTTACAACGATTCCGCCCGCAGTCTTCTCTCTGGGAGCCATCGACATCATACACTAGTACGCTAGTACATCATCTCCCGCGATGCTGCGATCGCGGATCCCAACGCTAACGCGCTAACAACCATCACACTCGAGTCCTTTGTGCGTGCAAGCTAAATCCGTCCTTGATTCACCGCCCGCGGCGCCCGGGCCACACACCTGTTGTTTCTCTGGAGTCTGGTAGCTGGCTGGCAACACCCAAGTCCGACTGGCTGGCGACCCCACGACGATGCGCTATGTGCGCATTGGCATGGTTTGAGGGTTTTACCCAAGAATACCTGTGAACCGCCCCCGCCCGCCACCGAACGCCTGTTCCACCAACCGACGCAATTTGATTCCCCACGCAATACAATCGTCTTTTTTGAGTGTCCCGTATATCTTAGGCTTGACTATTGATTCGACCCCACTCTCTAATACAATTACAAGTCCTCCGTCCTTCCTTGGCTTTATGCAATACAACACCACTATGTACGATCCCCGCCCCACCCCGCCCGCCTCGCCCCACAACTACCCCCGTCGCACGCCGATCCCACCTTCTCCCAAGTAAATTAAATCCAACCCATATGCGCACGCTCCAGCACATTCAGCTCGCGCCGACCTAGAAACCGATGCATCCGCCACCACCCATAATTAACCCGCCCAGCATCCCCATAATTATAATTGATTCCGATATCCCTCCCTCGCCCATTGAATCCGATGCCGCTCAACACCAGCATGCCGTTCATACATACACGCCGGTCCTCCCAAATCCCACCACAATATTAATCCCAGATCCCATGTGAATGCGCCACCCCGCCCCGATTCATCTGCCCAAACCTCCGGTACACCCATAATTAAATCCTCGCCCACAATTACTGCAACGCCTCCAATCTCCGGCACATCCATAGCACATAGAATCTGCAATTCATTTCATTTCATTTATTTCCCCTATCCAGGCAGCAGTCTAATACCAGTACATCGCTCCCGAGACATAACAAAAATCTTCAGCCAGTCAGTATGTGCAAATATGTATGTGTTGTGTATGTATGTAGTGGGCAAACAAGATGGGGGTGGTGCCGTTGCTTTCGCTTTCGAATTCGTGGTGGGGGCGATGTATTAGTACACAGAGCGAGCGAGCGGGGGGTGACATGAGGGTGGGTAACGGTAAGACGAACGAGCGACATTTGCGGTGATGGTGATGTTGACGGTGCGGTGCATTGCCAGATGCGCGGGCCCACGGAAGCGAGAAGGAACAGAACAGCGGAAGGGGAAGGAAAACGGACGCCGGCGGAGGGCGGGGGTACCGAATAAATATCGTCGCGCTGATGGGCGGATTGGGTGGATGCGGAGGTCGTGGATATGGGTAAATGCGACAGATTGATAATAATATAAAAAAAGAAGCGACAGAACACGGTCAGCGCGGTTGTCTACAGGAAGCAAATGGAAGCGACGCACGCAGATGCATCAGCCTACGCCCGGGACGCACGCCAGCGGATCGCCCGTCTATGTGATGGGCGCGGGGTTGAAGGACATGATCTCCTCGTACAGTAGCTCCTTCAGCTGCTCGCGGCTGATGTCGTCTTTGTGCACTGTCGCGAGGGGAGTGACGTCAGTTCGGCTGCTGCTGTAGCGTAGCTACGGGACATACGATCGAATTCGAAGAACTCAGGGTCGAGCGGGGGCGCGACGGGCTCGTCATCGGGGTCGTGCTATCAATGCGGGCAGCTCGGTCAGCAAGGAGTAGGAAGTAGGAGGGGAGCCGAAGAGACGTACGTATGCTTCCAGATACGGGTGCGCGAGCGCGTCCTCGCACGTTATGCGCTTCTTGGGGTCAAAGGTCTGGGTCCGCGGGTTAGCCCGCACGTGGAAAAAGACGAATAAGAAATGGGAGACGAACCAGAGTTTTTGTGAGGAAGTCGATGGCGAGCGGGTTGGCGTTCGGGAAGAGCTGCGCGAATGGGCGCCGTTTCCGGAATGGCAGAGCGCGGATGTAGTCGCGCGAGCGGCGCGTGGTGATGGCGTAAAACTCGTCGAGCGTCGGCGTGCCGAGCACGTCGAGGATGAGCGTCAGCTGGTGGTGGTAGTCGCGTCCCGGGAAGAGCGGCTTGCCCGAAAGCATCTCGGCGAGAATGCAGCCCACGGACCACACGTCAATCGCCTAGGAGGAAGAAGACAATTAATTAGCAAAGACAATAGGAACAATAGCAAAACAGCCTACTTTTGTGTACTGCTTGAAGGTAAGCATGATTTCCGGGGCGCGGTACCACCGCGTAGCGACGTATTCGGTCATGAAGCCCGTCTCTGTCCCAGACGGCTCGGCGGTCTTCACTGACCGAGCAAGCCCAAAGTCGCAGACCTTGAGGTCACAGTTGGCGTTAAGGAGGAGATTCGAGGGTTTGAGGTCGCGGTGGATGACATCGGCCGAGTGGAGCGCCTTGAGCGCGCGGAGAGTCTGGTAGATGAAGTACTGGGCGTGGTCGTCGGACAGATCCTGTGTGCGAATAACACGGTGCATGTCCGTTTCCATCAGCTCTTGGATCACTGAGGCATATGGTGAGCGAGTGGGTGGCGCAGAGATGTGCATCTACGCACGATAGACCTCCTTGAACGCCTCTATCGAGGGTGGCTTGATGATATCAAGGATGGAGATGATCTTCGCGGGAATTAGAGCGAACTGAACAGGAGAGATGGATGATAGGGAGCGCACGTTCTCGCTGACGCCAGCCTCGGAGAGGAATTTGAGGAGCTTGAGCTCGCGGAGGGTGCGGAGGCAGAACATGGAGTGCTCAAAGGGCGCGATCTTCTTTATCGCAACCTTGCGCCCGCTGGGCCGGTGAACGGCGGAACAGACGATGCCATATGCACCCTCGCCGACGACGTCGAGGACCTGGTATTGGGTGCCGACGTTAAAGCGGACCTTCCTTGGGGCAGGGGCAGCCGCCGAGGCGGAGGGAGCGTGCTTCTTGGCTGGGGCGGGGGCGGTATCAGGCATAGGGAGAGAGAGAGGGAACGAAAAAACAAGACGGGCCCAATAGGGTATATGTAAGGAACGCGCCGATTATGGAACAACAGTTGGAAACAACAGACGCGCGTGTCGAATATTAGTCTTCGCCATAGCAATCCCCTCTCTCGGGTCCCCTCATCAAAATCACCCTGATCTCCAGCTTCAAGAATACACTGCATCCATGTGTGAAACAACGTCAGCCAAGACGTACGTTTCGGATGAAGATTGGGAGGGCCCTGTGATCCGCAAATTATCGAGGAGGTCAACCGGCGGGCGCCCGAAACATTATCTTTGTATTCGTAACACACATTCCTATCCCGGCGACTCAACGCCAGCTATAATCCCCATACCAGCTCGGGACTCCGAGCCCGATCAAGGACGCAGTCGCCGCGTTTGAGCACGGTGAGCAAGCCAGCTTAGGAGATATATTATCATAACTTACATACAATATGAGTCGGAACAGAACAAAACAGACAGAATCAGATATCATAAGTATTCAGCAGCCATTTTAGCGGACGCCTCGGTGGGTCCGAGGGTCCGAATTGAGTCGCTCGCCGTAACAGCCTGACAGACAGTCTCCGCTTCCGCTCTCGTACTTTTAGGTTTAGGCTTAGTAGGAACTCCATCATTCTCGAAATCTAGAATCCAGAGGTCGTTCCTAGCCGTGATAACATTCACCCATTCACCATTCATTCATCTTGTGAGCCCCACGGTTCTTGTTCTTGTTCTTCGTGTTCTTCGGGGTTATTGTTCTCGGTGAGGCAGTAGCCTTGTTCGTCGGCGAGTCATTAATGCCCTTCGGCGAGTCATAAAGGGCGAGTCATTAAACCAGCCGTTAACGCGTTAACCTTTTTCCCCGGCGAGCATGCATAATTAGCGCAGCACGTCGGGACTCGGCGCGGCCCCACAGAAATAGCCAACGCGTACATAACGCATACCAGACGCCAGACGCGTATAGGAATAGCTTCGTACCGTAACATAATAGTCCTGATATAGCAAAACAAGCAGAGGAAAGACACAGACAGAGAGTTCTAGCTCGAGGACGAGGCTCCGAGACAGCCAACTGAGATGCTATATCGTTCAGACTGAGATAAGGGGCGGCCTGACGACTCGGAGGACCTGCTGGCAGTGGGAGCGGCAGCACATTCCAAGCATTATTTTGAGCACACACGACCCGCGCCGCGTCTGAGCAATGCATGCCAAGACAACGCATGCGCGTTGTCGCGACAGTGCCCAACCATTGACGCAAGAATAGACCGGTCGACGCCGAAGTATGCACAGGTCGATGCTAGACGCGGACATGGTCGACACGGAGAGGCGGCAGCTCATAATCCAGGAGGCCGGACGTCTAGTAGCTTTTGGAAACCACTTGGATGAATCCAGCCTCGCGGTTAGCGACAGCAGTCTCCGAGGCCGCCTCGCGTCGGGCTAACGCGTGCCCTAAATAGTAAAACCGGTGCGCGTTGATGAGCTGACAGACGACGCGTTGATGACCGCGGGCCCAGTGCCCACAGATGGCGACTCCAAAAGCACGTCGCGAATAAGTCAAGTCGTGTATGTTCATACCCCGCGCTGTCAGTGCAGATTAGATTGTCAATGTCATCGGATGCCTCAGCTTGTCATTCGATGCACATCCAGATTCCAGACGCATCATGAGTCATGTAATAGTATGGAGATTTGCGCTCCATTGCGGGGCCCCGCCCAATGACACTTGAATGCAGCGGCAAGCAAGCCTGTCAGCACCAATCCGCAAACGTCGCAAATCTCGCGAACCGAGTGCGAGTGGGGATGCGAGTCAAAATGCGCCACCGAGGCGCGGGTGACGAGGGAGAACGGGCCGCACTGAGGCGGTTGGGTATCCGAGCGCGGATAGAACAGGACAGCGGATTCTGGAACGCGGGGGCGGCACGGGCAGGGACGCGTTCCGAATGGGGACACAACACGGAACTGATGCGCTGTGTACGGTGCCGTCGCAGCCCGCCAGGAACCGCTAGCAAGGGTGCGCAAGGCGCACAAGTGCAAGCGCTTGGACTGAATAGTTCCAGCGTAGGCGCGGACTCAGAGCCAAGAGGAGCCAAGGCGGAGTCTAATGTTCAGTTCGTGCTTGTGCGCAGCAGATCCACGGGAAGGCGCCGCTAAAGGACATATGTCAAACCAGAGTGTGCTGATCGGTGTTGGGAAGCCCCGCTACGCAGGAGATGGTTCTTGGCTGATGTGTGATTTTCGCATGGATGTGCCAGATCCGAGTTTTGATGCGATGAAACTGCATATCGTCAAGATTCAAAGAGATGAGCGCTGAGAGATTAGCCGCCGGGACACATAAATCCTCCGGCGTACTCGCAGCTACTCGCAGGCAGGGCCACGAAATAGTGTTCGACCGGTCGAGAAAACAGGCAGCCCCGGCAGGCAGTAAGTTATAGTATGGGGATCCCCAACTGGCAGCGCGGCATGGTGCCATGGACCCAAACATGAAGTTGGGACGCGTTCACCTAATTCGGAAATCAAGCCGCGGAGAAAGTAGCGAGCAAAGTTCAAGTTGAAACACCGTGAAGCGACGAGAAGCAACGCAAGCATGCGGTGCTCGGAAGGATGGAGGCTGCGAGGCGGATGACGATTGAACGTTGAATAGCGGACTAGCCAATGGCAATTATTCCCCCCATTTTCGACGGGAGCACGAACAGATACCAAGAATGTCCAAGATCAACGGCAAGATTGATGATGAGGGCTAATTGAGTCGCTGCGGTCAGTGTTCGCTACTAGTCCAAGGTATCCTGTCGCAATTCCTGTCGTGTACACCGATTCATGGAATCATGTGGCGTTAAAACGCAAGGTAGATGTTGAAAAGTGTCCATCTGTTCACTAGACTTGGCGTTCAACTCCTTTTAATCGTGCGTACATGTCAACACAAGACTGATTGTTATTAGGCAGAACGCCATTGAATTTGACCAGCCAGAGGATAGTGTCGGTGCCATGGTGCACACAGTAGTATAACAATGACAATGACATATGTTCTTGAATCTTGTCTAAGCCTGAGGCGCCCCAAGAAACGCGTTTACGCAGGATGTAAGCATTAAGCACCGATAGCCCAGATAGACAGACAGGGGGGGAGCGAAAAACAAAACCACCCGTTACCAGCCCGTTACGGGCTCAGAGCTGCCTTGAAAGCTGTTGAAACTTGAAAGGCAAATGAATTCATCAAGCGACGACCGCCTGCAGGCACAATAAGCTTTTAGTGATTTGGTGATACCAGATGAAGGCAATTTAAATTAAGCCCCAAAGACTTGCCAAAGACTGTATCCAAGACGATCCGTTGAAAATGTTTCAGGCTGAGGCTACACGATGATGATTGTTGAATTGCGTTTACTTGACGCGCTCGCTGGACGATAACAGCAAACAACCGCCCTGATCGCGGCCCAAAGCGGAAGTGCCCCTGAACCTTGATTTGAAGCTTGTGTACTTGTTGTGTCAGTTACATCTAGCTTTGTTTTGATCCATTTGATACCCACAGCATCTTGGCATCGGTGAAATGGGCGCTGATGCACATGCATTCCGAATTTCTGATGCGCACCTAGTGTCCCGACGCTTCAAGTTGTCTTCAGTCACCCTGACACGGGCCGACGGTATATGGGTGAACGTCAAGACTAGGGCGCCGCAACACGCGGTCGAGGCATGGGACAAACATCAAGTCGCAATTGGCCAGAATTGGCCCCAGTGCTTTCCTCTCTCTCATCTCATTACCTACCATATATCCCACTAATAACAACCCCACGCCCACAACCTGATACCGTCGCAACCCAATCTTGCACCGCGATAATCCGACTCATGAATCGTACCCCACCTATTTTACCATTTTATTCGTTCTAACTCTCACTCTCATATCTCAAATTACCCATCCCACCAACCCAACCGTTACCTACCGTCACCCCCATTCGTACTGCTGTCTTCGTCTACTTGACCACTTACAGTAACCAGTCTGAAATTCAATCAATCAATCAATCAAGCCACCTCTTCCGAACTATTGCAAACATACATAATTCTATGCGGTTCAACTCGGTGAACTTGAAAAGGAAGAGGACTATATCAAGCCCGATGAATCAGAATGACAGAATCAGAACACGGACCAAGGATGGATAAGAGCACCGCGATATCAAGCGTAGCAGTTCGGCGAATGAACACATCTCGGGCCCAACCGCGTATTTATCAGAACAGAAGATATGCAGATATCTGCTGTGCCTGTTCGGGAGCTGACTCACGGGAAGTACAGAAGCGTACAGCGGAAGAAGAAGATCCCGGCTTGTAATATGACCACAGCCAGAGGGCAGTCTAAATCCAGAACGCAACTGGTATGACTCGGATTTATTTTGTCGCGACTTCCAAGCGCTGTTCGGCGGCCCAGCGTGAATTCTAGAAACATTCGAACAGAGACAGAACCACTCTTGGAATGGTAGGTAGAACCAAAACTTAGAGCGCGCAAGATGGCGTAAAACAGGATAAAACCGAAGACACCGAGTATTCAGCAGGAGGGTCCGGCGCCAGAATGCCACCGTAAGAGCTATGTTGATTGCATCGCGTCGCTTCGAGCTTGAGGCGGGCTCGAGCCATTGCAGTGCTTGAACGTCGTTGAGAGAAGGTGAGATTAAGTGACAAGTGTGGGACATCAGGTTGATCGGTGTCAACACCGCCACTGCTGCGGTTTTTTTTTTTTTTTTTTGTGGAGCGTTTGGAGTGGTTTGAAAGATAATGGTCCCGCTATCATTCAACTCTTGAACCCTCACACCACCCCGACTGGAATCCTTCCCCAACGAGGCTATTGGAACCGCTCGAAAAACTCTTACCACTCTGTTTTCCTTACTTATCACTCTCCCTAGTGGAAAAACTCATAGCTCATCCAACTCCCTTTAGCATCCTTACATACCAAGTAGTGCACTGCTGTCTTACCCGATCCCGGCGCTTTACAGCGACCAAAGTGATAGCATCATCATCATCATCAGGTCCCGCTATCACGTGTTCTCATTCCCCTTCAGTGCTGTATAGCGCCGGAGCGTTTCCAAACACCTTCGGGCCGAGGGCTTTGAACAACCCAGCCAAAAAAAATCATACCACCCGAGGAAATGCGCCTTCGCACTCACACCCAACGTAGTTGCAGTGTGGCATCATGATGTGGGGCTACAGTATCATCGTCGATTCAAGGGGCCAGATGGCCCCTATCATTACCGACTCAACCGACACCCACTAAAACCTCGGTCTCCCAGATCCAATCTTTTGGGAGTTTATGGTCGTCTTTCAGTACTTTCCGCCACGTCTTGAGCACGAGAGCATTTTTAATTGCTCTTTTTCCATACTTGCCTTCCTCAGTCATCGCGTGGTCTAACCCTAGTTGGTTGTTAATTGTTTTGAGCCATCTGTTGTAGATTTCATGTTCTGAGGCTGGCTCCTTTGCTCTAATCACCCGTTCGTTCTGTAGACGCCATATGAGGAAGGCCACCTAAGCGACCTCCGGCGCCATTATGTAAAAGCCTGTTTGGGGGGTTATTTCATGTTAGTAAAAACCCCCTAAAAGGTGGTCGGAGGTGTGTAGGTCCCGGAGGTGTGGGGCTTCTATTATGTCATTTGTTCCTTTTAGGGGCCTGTGAATCCTCGGCATCTCCCAGCATCTTCCCACTGTCCTCGTCGCCAGAGGCATTGGTGGTGGGCCTCCATCAGGGCCTCCACTGTGGTTTACCAGGGCTCCATTGCTCAATTGCTTTGTAGGATATATATGTACCATGTTCTCTACTGTCTCAGGTCATTATATGCTGATTTCATGCCTCTGTGGGTGAATTACCATGCCATCAGATATGTGCAAATTCAGTACTTGCCTGTTAAAAAAATACCAGATCAATCCTGGCCACAAGGAACACCAAAATTGTTGAAATCCAGGCCTAATTGATTATCCAGAGCATGGGATTCAGGGTTCTGGGGCAATTGAACTGCTCCGACCTGTTGAATGTGGGGTCTCAATTTGGGTCCCTACAAAGAACAAATAAAAGAGACATTCCACTATACCGTTTATGTTTTTATCAGAGTTTTGATTTCCACGTTCTAGCTTTGAATACCTTGAATGTGTCTCGTCGGAGGTGTCGGAGGTGTCGGAGGTGGTGGAGGCCTCCATCGTTCTGCCATTCTGGTTGAAAATACCTTGAATCAGGGTATTGTATGGCACTCTGTATCCTCCAATGTATCTATTGTGAAGCTGTAGGATCTGAAATAAGTCACCTACTTCATTGACTTTAAACCTGCATTGTCTCCGTCAGGCACCTTCATCACCTCCATCACCGAATACTTGAGTCTAGCACTCCATCCCACAACTCTGGGTCCTCCAAACACACTATTACTCCATGAGCTGAAGGGGCTATCTTGGATACAGGATGTGTAAACCTTCCTAGAAGGTGCCGGAGGTGTGCTGTAGGCCTCCGGCACATACAGAAAAAAATGGGACCAATGGAGGCCCTGATGGAGGCCCACCACCAATGCCTCTGGTGACGAGGACAGTGGGAAGATGCTGGGAGATGCCGAGGATTCACAGGCCCCTAAAAGGAACAAATGACATAATAGAAGCCCCACACCTCCGGGACCTACACACCTCCGACCACCTTTTAGGGGGTTTTTACTAACATGAAATAACCCCCCAAACAGGCTTTTACATAATGGCACCAGAGGTTGCTTAGGTGAGGAAGGCCGATTCTGACACTAGTTTGATGGCCACACATGCCATAATTTGTCCAGTGGTTGGCTTGGGTAGCACGGCCTCTGTCTTGAGTTGCCATAGCTTGCTCACAAGCTCCCAGACTTCTTTCTGGCCTGGGGCATCACATTCTCCCATTATGTGCTCCATGCTCTCGACCACATCATATTTGGGGCACGTTCCCTTGAACTCGTGCCCTGGTATCTTTTCCCAGTGTCTCCCTATTTTTTAACCACCATGTAGCATCATCCACAGTAAGAAACAGATACTTCTCGAGATATCCTTATGCTTTGTTGATTTCCGCACAATCCCTTGTCCTGGAAGGTCATCTGAGGGGTCGGCTACCGCACCTTGCGCTAGGGCCATGTTCCTTTTTGTTGCCTCTCTGTTGAGTAGTTCCTTATACCTCTTTTCTTCCATTTTTCTTTTCCTTATGATTTTTGTAGGCCATTGAGTGGGTTATTGTGCTCAGTTTCGTGTCTGGGAGTACCAGCGTTGAGTCAGGGATCATCTTCACCGTGTCTGGTACATCTTTTCCTTCTGCTGTGAGGCCGTCCACTGCTTCATTTCCCTCGCAGCCATCGTGACCCTTGACCCAGGTGAGAATGGTTCTCGCTTTATGCTTCCGTATCTTCGAGACTGTGGCTTTAAACAGGTTACTGTTTGCGGTCCTCATGAAGTCTTTGTCTTCCCATTTCTGCAGGTTCTTTGTTAGGCCTTCTAATGAAATGCGAGAGTCGCTCCTTATTTCCAGCGGTATGTCTTGCGGTGCCATTTCTACCACTTCCTTGATTGCAACTAGCTCTCCGACATTATTTGAGGGCTTCAACTTTGTGGGTATCCGTAGTGCCTTGTTCCTTGGGTCCCCATCACTGAACCATACCCCAGCTCTGGCTCTCACATTTGCGCTGCCGTTATTCATGGCAGAACCATTGGTGTATGTAATAACCATGACTGCAGCGAGGTCCATGGTGTGTTTCGTGTTCGGTGCGGCCTCATGGAGGTTCAGCATATTGCCTCAGGTGAAGATTTGGAACATGTCTGCCACCGTACCGTGCGTTGTGACTCTTGGGTCGAAGACCATGGAGGCGCTTCCATTCTCATGTGTGTCTGGCTCCTCATAGTCCTCCGGTTGTGTTTTACGTGGGTCCCACTTTGCTTCCAGGACGTCCAGCAGGCTGTGCGCTTTCATGAAGCAGGTATGTGGGTGCTTGCATTTCGTTAGCACTCTCATCATTTGACACGTAGCACAGTGGCAGCCCCATATCGGCTGGTGACATGGCACATCACTTTTCTTACCCAAGAGTACAGCGTCGCAGACTGTCTTCACCCGGTGGTTTCCTTGTAGGTAATCATTTATTTCTACATCTTCCGTGTAAAGTAGTCCTGTGGTTACTGTGCCATCACAGTAGGCTGCCAGGGTTATTATATAAGCATCCGTTTTGGGAAATCACGTGGGTCATCAGAGACATGTGTGCATGTTAATTAGCAGTCTTGTATGCAGAACTGGGATGATATCAGACATGTTTTTTCGCATAATTACGTTCCTACATCACGTATCACATCTTGGAATGATGCAAACTGCCACATGGTGAGAGGAAGCGCGAGGTAACTGCTTGCATATCAATTCCATGAGAGAACCAAGAAGCTGATGACACCCACTTGGACCTGTTTCGGATTCAGGACTCAATGCATGGATAATAAACAAAGAATTTACAGCTAGTGTGTGATACGGTGTTATGCACTACCACGGTGTGACAGGTACAGGTGTGACGGGTACGGGTACAGTCTGGGTCTCAGGGGAAACCCGAAATACCATACCCATGACCATAAAACCCGCGGTTATTCCAGATTAGGAAAATTCACATAAATATCTCTGAAACAGCTATCTATGCACATATGTGCCTCTCCCATCTATTATAGGTGATACTAGTAGTTCATAGCTTCAATTTCAACTGCAATTTCACACTCTCACATCAGTTAATGGTCACCGGGGTCATTAATAACAGTTTCATTGAATTGGCCCAGAACTGTGCTTAAATGGGGTGGAATGCAGTTTTATGACTGTATAAACATTGCAGTACATGTAATTCCACCACTATATGTGCTAGATCCCTGAAAGGCACCCCGGGAAAGGGATTTGGCGAGAATTTCTTAATCTGGAACGAAGCATAGTACTATTTGTTGTGGCCTTGATGGGATTGATCTCGCCCATTTTGACTTGTATTGGGGCCTCTGAGGGTCGCATAAATACGAATAAATATGATAAAAATTGAATATATACCTGAACATATTAGGATGCATATAAAGACATTAAACAACCCCTGTAACACAATATTATAATATATATATCTATACTACAAAAGGGAAGGCGTGGGAACCAAAATGTCAAGAGGCATTTTTGATTGGCTGAGGAACGTTGAACGTTGAACGCTCACTCCTCCTCAGCTCCTTCTTCATTGTAACTGAGGCCCTGCAGGCCATGCCCCTCCGGATTCAGACCTTCTAGAATCCAGATCCAGTGGGAACTATGCTCACACCTCCAGACACATCCCAACGACACCACAACCGCACTCAACAGGCTTTGCCTGAAGCGCGTACCAACTCGAGTGAAACACAAGCGAGCCCGTGTTGACAACGTGTTCCAGCACCTCAGACCTCGAATGAGAATGATGCCGACCCTTCCACCCACATCCCACTCCAGCCGAGCAGAGCCTCGATCTCTCAACGAGCCCGACGCGAGCGTGAGCGGACGCAAAGGCTGTTACCGGGTCCCCCATCAAAGGCAGCTCTCGCTCAACAGCAAAGGCGAGCTCGGGAATGTGCAGAGCATGCCAGTGCCAACCAGCAGACCGAGGGAGACAATCAAATGGACATTGACCATGCGTACCGCATGCACATTCTCACGATAACATTGCTTCTCTGACACTGAGGCTTTAGACAGAGGGGGGATGCAAGTGGCAAGGATGCAAAGCTCTAGACCTCTACAAGTGCATAACACTGTTGACATTCCTATATATTTTTCTATAATAACTTGGAGTAGGATCTGGCAAATGTCCTTCCGACACCACCCACGACCCAGTGGTTGATTTTAAGAATTCCACCGATGCCTCGGGATCACGGGATGGGGGCCAATCCCATGCAGCCTGCCCAGCAAAGAGGGCCAGATGTTGAAAATGGTGATTTCCCTCTCCCATTCATGTTGTGTTAGAAACTCACACTACAATAGCTATCCATCCGAACCAGCCACTGGCAGACAATGTTGTCCAGCACGTACAAAATGGTTTGGTTCTTTTAGCATGCCTCAGGCTTTATGGCGAAGCTCATATCCATGCAGGTATTCGAGGTCGACCAGGGCAAAGAGGACAGGGTGGAGGCCGACCACAAGCCCGGCAAGTTTCTCCTGAAACCCAAAGTTGTGAGTGACAGCTCACAGCCCTCTGTGCACCTGACATCGAGACTTCGCGCAGCTCAGCAACGTCGACGTCGGCTCCCCCGTCAACATGAACTGTTCATGGCGGCATGCCATGAATACCAAGACCCGCCGACTCGACATGACCTTGGCCGCATGAATGTTGCCTGCGCCCACTGCAGTGCTCTCCACTGGTGCGCCAAGGCAACCAGCAATTCTACTGTTGCACGACCTGAGTTCGGAATGTGCTGTAACCATGGCAAGGTTGACCTGCCAGGCCTCCCCGAGCCCCCGCAGCAGCTTAGACGTCTCTTGGTAGCTGCTGATATGCAGGTGACTGAGTTCCGTAAACATATCACACAATACAATGCCGCGTTGGTGTTTACTTCACTTGGTGTGAACGATGACAAGGCAATCAATCACCAAGGTCGCAGCGGGTGGGTCTTCTGAATTCTCGGAAATCTGTACCACCTATCAGGTGCTCTCACCGCCCCGGAGGGAACTGCACCGTCATATTCACAACTCTACATATATGACCCATCTGTCGCCTTGCAACAACACATGCATCGGAACAGTGATCTTTGACAGGATACGATGCAGCGCCTTCAAGATATGCTCTTGCAATCCCATCCATACACTGAAAAATATCAGCAAGCATACAAAATTCTCGCTCAGGAGGGTCGCCGAGTCCAGGATGCTGAAGTCCACCTTCGGGTTATCCCAGGTCAAGATAGACGGAGGTACAACTTTCCCACTGCTGATGAAGTAGCTGTGATTCTTCCAGGGGAAGGAGAGGGGGGCGTCAGCAGACACGACATAATTCTTTGCACTCGCCTGCCAAATAAAGCCCCGCTCTACCGGATTTCTGACCGACATCCGGCATACGCAACATTGTACTATGTTCTCCTCTTCCCCCATGGAGAACATGGATGGTATCCGGATCTCAGGCTGAATGAGCCGGAAAAAGACAACCCCGGGCGGCTCACTCAGTCGCGATATTTTGCGTACAGGATTTCCCCGAGAGCTGATGAGTTCTCAATTGTTCTTCGAGGTGGGCGCCTTTTTCAGCAATATCTGGTGGATGGCTATGCCTCCGTTGACCAGAACAGACTCAGCTATTTGCGTCAGAATCAACAAAAGCTCCGTGCTTCTTTATACAATGGCCTTGAGGATGCAATCTCAAATCAGGATGATGATGTCAATCTCGACGAGCTGGGAAGACACTTCATTCTGCCTTCATCCTATATTGGAGGTCCACGTCATATGCAACAGTGGTACCAGGATGCGATGGCTATTGCGAGGTATTTTCGAAAGGCGGACCTCTTCATCACTGTCACAGTAAATCCGTGTTGGGCCGAGATCACAACAGAACTCCTCCCAGGCCAGACCCCATTTGATTGTCCCGACTTAGTCGCACACGTATTTGAGTTGAAGAAGAAAGACATAATCGAGGAGATTTACAAGTACGGGATTTTCGGAGAATGTGCCGCCTACGTTTATACCATTGAATTTCAAAAACGAGGCCTACCCCACATGCACATGCTTATCTTTCTTGATTGGCCATTCAAGCTATTGAACCCAGAGGTACGCATTCACACCATGGCAACATCTCGCAAGTCTGACAACCTTCTCAGGATGTCGATTCGATCATTTGGGTGCGGTGGCCAGACCCGGACACCCAGCCATTGTTATTTGAAACTGTGCAGAGCTGTATGGTGCACGGACCTTGCAGTGTATTCAATGTTTGTGCACTGTGCATGGAGAATGGAAAATGCACAAAGTACTATCTGAAGCCCTTTCAGCAGGTCGCATCCATGAATGTGGTCGGTTACCCCTTATATCGGAGAGAACAGGACGGGCGTGCTTACAAAGTGGGAACCCATATGGTTGACAACTCATGGATAGTTCTGTATTCACCGTATTTGTCTGCACGGTACAACTGCCACATCAATGTGGAGTGCGCAGCTACCGTCAAATCCATCAAATATCCCTTCAAGTATATCAACAAGGGCGGCGACCGTGCAACTCTCCAGATGGACGTGGATGAAATCAAGTCGTATGTGGATGGTCGATATCTTGGACCATCGGAGGCAGCCTGGCGCATATTTCATTTCGACATGCACAATCAAATTCCCAACCTCGTCCGCCTCCCTGTTCATTTACTAGGACAGCACATGGTTACATTTGATCCCGGTGAGGACCCACAGGAACTCCTTCAGCGAGCAGCAAGCAAAGTCAGTAAACTCCAGGCCTTCTTTGCGGCAAATCGAGATACAGGCCTTCTGGGAGTGGAAGCATGGAAACATACCTATCAAGAATTTCCACAATACTTCACATAGCTTGAAAAGCCACGTCCACATTGGGGCCTCTGGAAAAAAGGATGGGCACTTGGGCGCATGTATTTTGTCTCGCCAACCGCAGGAGAGCGCTTCTACCTCCGCACTCTCCTTTCGATCGTTAAAGGACCACAATCTCACGATGATCTCTATAAGTTCCAAGGTCAGTGGACTTCTACCATCATTTAATTCTTTAATGCGAACCAATTTTCCCCTCCAGGTGTTTATTGCCAGGCCTGCCTTGCACGAGGGATTTTGCAGGACGACGGGGAATGGCGGCTCTGTCTGGCAGAAGCAGCCGAGATGCAAACAGGGGAACGGCTGCATCACCTATTCACAACCCTGCTTCTTTTTTGGGATCCATCTGAGCCCTGTAATTTGTGGGATGAATTCCGCTTCCACATATGCGACGATCTAGGGCGAAAGCTTCGCCGTATGGGTCGTGAAAATCCCCCCGAGGAAGATATTTATGATTACGGCCTCTTTCTGGTGGATAAAATTTTGAAAGAGTCGAGCCGCACCCTTGCAGACTTCGAGTTGCCAACCCCACAGTTTGACTGGAGCCTGCAGGTCGAGAATCCTCTAATTGCAGAACAGCTCAACTACGATCCAGCTCAAGAGTGTGCATTGGCAGAGGCTAATGTTCAGAAAATGAATGCTGAGCAATGCGATGCATTTGATCGCATTGTTGCATCTGTTGAACAAAAACTTGGCAAAGGTTTTTTTCTCAACGGTTCTGGCGGCACGGGAAAGATGTTTGTGTACAACACCGTCGCTCACCATCTTCGAGGACAATCAAAGATCGTCCTATGTGTTGCATCATCGGGGATCTCTGCTCTCCTTCTCTGTGGGTGACGCACTGCACACTCAATGTTCAAAATCCCCATTGATGGGTTAACTGATGAATCCACCTGCACGATCCCGAAGGAGAGTCAACGTGCTGCCTTGATCCGTGCTGCAGATCTCATCATTTGGGACGAGGCAATGATGCATAATCAACGTTGCCACGAAGCTGTTGACCGCACATTCCGGGATATCTGTGGGGTCGACTGCCCTTATGGTAGGAAGACAGTGGTGTATGGTGCAGATCCAAAGCAAACCTTTCCTGTTGTTCCCAAAGGAACACAGGAAGAAATTTTGGATGCCTGTCTGCAGAGATCGTATCTTTGGCAACACCTTGAAATGTTGACACTCACCCGAAATATGCGCCTGGATGTAGGTCCAGAGGAGGCCGACTTTGCCAACTGGCTTCTGGACATTGGGTATGGCAACAATAACCATGCAGACAGCACTGTGGACCTCCCGTCAGACATGGTGCACTGAGAGCCTGATTCACTCATCAACTTTATATACCCGGGCATCAATGGACCAACTCCACCCCCAATTTTTTTTTGGAGCATACCATTCTGGCCGCACGCAACACCAATGTTTCTGGACTCAATGAGACTGTCTTGACCGGCGAGGCGAAGACCTTCATCAGCGCTGACAAGATTATCAGCGAGGCGGGGGCAGATGATCCGGAGGTAAATGATGCTATACCAGTGGAGTATCTTCGTTTATTGGATGCATCTGGACTGCCCCCGGGCGAGCTGACAGTGAAGGTCGGGTGTCCGCTGATTCTCATTTGTAACCTCGGGCCAAGTAAAGGGCTCTGCAACGGCACTCGCATGGTTGTGCGCCGAATGTCAGAACACATACTGGAGGTGGAGATTCTAGGTGGTGACCATAATGGTGAGATCGCCTTCATCCCTCGAATCAAATTGACACCATCGGGGAATACAAACAATTTCGCATTCCTCATTTCGCGCCTGCAATTTCCGGCGTGCCTGGCTTTTGCGATATCAATTAATAAAGCTCAGGGCCAGTCGGTGAAATATGTTGGCATTGATCTCCGTATGCCAGTCTTCACCCATGGTCAGCTCTATGTGGCGCTTTCGAGAGCGACATCACGTTGTCGTGTCAAGATTTTGCTGCCAGAGAGATTGCGAGAAAACAAGACACTCAATGTTGTATTTCCCCAGATTTTCCAGTAGAGTAGTGAGTCATGTAGTCGAGGGAATGGGCAAGATTTCAATTGACAGCCGGGTCGAGGTTAAGCTGCTTCAGCCATAACATGGACACATACATGTCGACATCATGTCTACTTTTGTCGACGTTGAACTCTTCTGAGTCTGATAATCGCAAGCAAGCCGCCTATGTGCGGGGTCCCTCTGTTCTGGCTCTCAAAAATTCCAGCACCGGCCTCTCCTTGCATTCCCTGTTGTAAAACAAGCATCGTCAATGGCCCGTCAACACTGTGTGAGCTGTGCGCTACTTGCGTTTGTCTCCATCTGAGCTTGCTTTGGCACCATTGAGGCAGTCTCAGGATCATCTGCCGCCTTTTGGAAACACTTCAGAATTCAAAGCCTTGCTGCACACTCGACACCACATACCGTGGACGGATTACTTGTGAAAAGTGCAGTGGTGTGTTTCGAAATATTGGTTCGGTCTGCAGTGGCGAGGATAGTATCGCCATAGCGAGCAGAGGTTCAGTACAGTATTCTGTGGCATTGTTTGTGTTTCTCCATGTTTTGCCACACTTTTTTTTCTGTGGCGTTCTTTAACTCTCTTCCAACTTCCACGACTGAAAGAAATTATTGGCCTTACTGGGCTCTCATCCCCGGCCATGCTAGTAACTTTCGAGTGCATAGCAGTGTTGGAGAACCCCCGAATTGGCAATGCAGACAAGCCTCGAACTGTTACCCTGGATGCACAGATTTACCTCGGTGGCTCCTTGCCCTCTCTCGTCGGTTGTTTGAATTGGTACAATGAACACAGCTATTGATTCCCCGAGACAATCAGCGCATTCAAGCTGTGGATTCAGGTATACCTGAATCCTAAACGACAAGTTCCCACCGATGACAAACCACTTTAGGCTTCGCGGATGAATGACGCGGTTGCGCATCACTCAGATGCATTGGCGTCGAAAGACTACCATTTCGCGGGCGATATCCTTGATGTAAGATCTTTTTGGTATGTCGTTGACATGTCTCATTCATTATTCTGTAGTTGGTCTACCTCGGACCTGCCGATGAATTGGATGTATGCCACCGAGCCATTGTCCATGCCTTGGGTACTGTTGATCACCCGAATACCAATGATTCCACTTTCGAAGTCCATGCCGAGCAATATATTGCTGCACTCAAGGGCCCCGGTCCCATCTATTTCAAAGTCCTTATTCCAGACATCCCGCGCTACAAAAACAAGAAGCCCGTTCCCAACTTGAACAGCCGCGTCATGGTCACTGGCTTCATCATGGATGTTCAGTTCCTCCTTGATGATCAGGGAAACTCCGGGGTGGTTAGTCATTTCATCGTGGACATGAACTCTGTCCAATTTTTGGGTCTTGTTCCCAAAGCCGTCTCAGACACTCCAGGACAAAAGCGTAAGTTTCCTCTTTTCGATGGTCTACATGTTTTCATTTGAGTTCCAGCCATCAAAACTGAGGGGACTCCTGCACAGCTCAAGTTCAATTTTGGCCAGCAGCATCTTCGGACTCCCACTCCCCGTGGCGCCTCCAGGAAGCGACCGCGACCAGAGCGGGAAGAAGGCGAAATCCTGGATGAGGACAAGGGCGAAGGATCATCGAAGAGGCGTAGGTAGTAGATCTAGTGACTCCTATGAGATTGTGAGGCAGAACGACTTTATGGATGTCAATAAACTTTTATGCAAAGTGGTCCCATTCAGCACTCCCTTCTATGGCTGTGTCTGGCAACTCACCGAGCTGCCTATGTTTGTTTTCCGCGTCCCTTGGGGACCAAAAATCAGAACCCAGGACACTCACTGAGTAGCCGGGGCTTCAAATGTGATGACAGGAAAATCAAAAAACAATTGCCGCTCCACAAGACAGAACCTGAGCGAGCTAAATATTTTTTGCCTTGGAGGAGGCTCTCTCTGCCGTCTTCTCTTCACAAAACCTGGAGATTTTGCTGCTATAATACGAGTTTGCCCCGTGGCATCGCACGGGTCTCTGCTAGTATATATATAACCACGGTTATTTACTGTACCCGCAGGTACGGTGTGAGGGCTGTATATGCTCTGCATATGCCCTCGTGTAGCATCGCTGGCACAACGGGGATGAAGAAGCACAGCACGGCTATATCACCAAATCGGGACACACCTGAAAACCGCATTCGGACTTCTCACAAACACGCTCCTCAACCTAGGGCATCAACAGGGACACGAACCACGACCAATAATTCACTATAGAAACCATCGACTCGAGCCCCACCGAGCCTTTCGCCCTGACTCCTGGTCCAAAATCGCTCGATTCCCTTTCCACTCTCCGACCCGGCCAAAATCCTTCGATGTGCACTAAACGCCCCAGCACCAGCAGCGTACCTTGTCCATTCCCCATGGGAAACCGCACCCAGAAGCCTCCTGGTCCCCAGAAATTGCTTGATTCTCACCAGACAATAGGCGACTCTGAAGACCGTGCCTGTAAAATCGCTCGATTTCCTAGCATTGGACGCCAGTTTTGGACTACGGGCATCGTTGCCCGTCCGTTGCCCTCCCTATGGACCTCAGGCCCGAGGCCGCCGACGCACCGCGGGACGTTCTGCCTCCATTTGGGCTTGGCCTGAAACAAGGGAGCGAGTCCTCTATAAAATTGCTCGATATTTCGACCTTGGAGCCCCAAAATCGCCCTCTTGGACCTCGGAATCACATGATTTCCCCGATTCCAGCGGGCCTAGCTTCCCTTTGTGGAAGGAGCACGTGGTACCGGACGCCGAAGGCTGTACAGGCAGCAAAGGTATAAAAAGGGCAAGGTTTTTGGAACTTTAGTCAGTAGTCGACCCGTGTATCTCCCCCACCAATACACTCGGTTTACCACCACCACCACCACCACATCTAGTGTTCCCCACTGCAGCCTCCCGTCCGAGGCTCGCTCTCGTCCTTCCTCGTACCCCCTCGCCACGGTACACACCACCTAGACACATTATCCGTCACCAAGGTATCCACATTCATTGACCTCACCGTTTATTGACCATCTTCTCGTCTCTTGCGAGACACCTCGCACACACACACACACACCCACGGAACACACCGCGTCTGCGTGACAGCCACCTACGCCACTGGTGTCCATCTCGTATTAACCCCCTAGTGGCCGAACGAGCTACAAAGCGAATACCATCTATTTCGCATCGTAGCACCGCGGTCCGCATCACAACGGGTGGGTCACGGGTATGGTATAGACTGTCAGGGTCATGGTATCCACCCGTGTCACACCCTATTTACAGCAGCATGAGGTCGTCGTTTTCGCAGCATGGTTACCCTGTTCATGGGGGGTGCGCCCATGCCCTCGGTTACGTACCAGAGTGCCCAGAAGCGGGATTTATAGCGCCTGACGATGCGAGGAATGGTTAATCGGCCAAAACCATCCCATGTTACCAACTGTACATTCTTGGCCTGGTTGTTTGTGGACACTCGCAATTGAGTTGTGTCCGTGGGATCAGACAGATCATTTTGAGTGAGGACCCCAACCTGCTGCTGAAGCTCTGGTACAGTCGTCTGTAGGGCCCAGGTTGAAAGACATGGTCGAGCATGGTTGATATCCCACAGAGAAGCCACATCAAGTAGGGCAAAGTCCAGCAAGTAATCCGGAGTATCTTTGGGAGCGCAGCTCTGTCTATGGGTATAAATGAGGCTGATGATGGTCCCCATCGTCACATTGGATTGGCCTGTGAGAAACCAAGTAACTGCACGGTGAAACGCTGACTATAGAACCACTAGTGAAATTAAATGTGCAAGATGAGCACTTAAGTGAACAACCAACAACACCAACAACAACCAACAAATCCAATTATCAAATGTGCGAGTTTCGGGGTTCCTACCAGGTATTAGGTAGTGGCAATTTGGGTTTTACAAACAAGTGCAGTAGCTTAAAGCTAAAGGTGACTTTGGGACAATCAAAACTGTTCTAGGTGCTTAACACAGCTTTAGAAGGTAAGGAAAGTTTGGGTTTTATGTGCAAGACTTGGAACTGGGTCCAAGGGATGATCCGTAGATCGAGAGATTTATTCCAACAACGTATTTCCGACAACAAGTGTATCAGCTAGAGTTTGGTAGTTTGACTACTGCACAAAGCCGAGTGCCTTCAAATGTTTATGCAATTTTTAACGAAGCAAGTCCTGTCCTGTCCTGTCCTGTCTGGTCTGGTCTGGTCCTGTCTTATATCACTCCACAAATATCCAACACTTTATATATTGCAACAGAAACAACAAAAGGAAACTTTATAAACTTTCTGGAGGCATTCCGAATAGATGCTAGACATCCCCTGTGTGCTCAAGCTCACGCTCGTGCTCACTGAAGAGGAAGGGTAGGATCTACTAGTGTTCCCTAGTCTTTTGGTTACCGCGCCTGATAACCGGTATCCTGTGTTATTATGTAAGCTTCCTTTTTGGGCAACGTGTCGAGACGCGTTTCCCTTCTTCTCTTCGCTGGAATTGTGCTGTTGATGCTTGGAGACATGTGGACCCACTATAATAGCTATTATGTATGGTCAAGTCCCCGTGCCAGGCCCAATATGATGTTTTCTGGGAGGAGGGACATAAATTGGACAAAAATATTTACGCCAGGACTTCAACAGCGCGGGGCATGCTGAAAAAGGCTAGGTGAGCAGTGGAGCTACTTTAGTCCAACTTTGCGTCATCAGAATTCTTGCCAGTTTCCAGTCTGCGCCTCGGCACGTTGAAGTCGTGTCTCCGGCGCGTCGCCCGAAATGGGAGCTTACATAATAACGCAGGATACCGGGTATCAAGGCGCGGTAACCAACAGACTTTATCAAGCGAGGAACGAGCTGGGTATGATAAAGTGTCTGTCGAGAGAGACTAAGTGTTCCCTCTGTTTTCTATGGGTATTTATACAAACTGATGTTCTAAATAAGGAAATGATTCTGAAACCGACTTTTAGTACAAACAGATAAACGGAACATGGTGTTGAGCGGAAATTTTATTTCCTTTGGGAGCTTGGAAATATACTTTATTCGAAGCTTTACCAAGTGTTCGTAGTTCCACCAAGAATTACCTTTTTAAGAATTTGGTGTTGATTTCCTAATATGGAAGTGGCTGTGCAAAAATCAGCTTAGTAAGCTGAGGGCAGTTTTGTTCAGATCAAATCAGTAAGGCGGGGTGCCCTAGGTGACTTAAGTGTTTGTAGAGTATTAAGTAAGCTTTTCAAAAGACTTAGAAGCTCAAGTAAGCGGATTATTAAGCGAAGGAGTTTAATTGCTAGTGAAAACTACAAGTGGGGTGCTAAAAAGCGGGGGAAACCTTCTCCAAACCACCCTCCTTATATACCTTTTCATCATGACTCATCGCATTTCCGGGCCCTTTCCAATGACTCCATTTGACTCTTCGTGACTCAACTCAGGTTCCTTCTGCCTCCGGGAGGTGCCGATCTGCTGACTCATCTAAATTACGTAATATATTATTATTATGTAGTGCCATCAAAAATAGTGTTGGATGTGTTTCATGGCAAATATTTTTCATGTGGGACAACAGATATATCGGGGTGATGAGCAGTATTAGCTCAAGAAATAACCCTGTTGGTAATTAGTTCTGATTAAATGGTATATTTTGGTAGATAATCTGGGAGATTGGAAGGGAAATTGCGCCATAGCATGTAGGTGCCCTGGGCGATCAATCCATGTGCCAGCTCCATCGAGCCCTGGTCCATCAACCCTTAAGTCGCCCAATCCTTCAGCCCTGGTCAAAGCGAGTCCTGGCATCACGGGCTAAGGGCTTGGTACTGTCTCTGACATCGGATCTCTGTTCCGTGCTCAGATCGGTGATCTCCATGATCAACATCATTGGATCTTCGGAATTGTTCGGACTATTGAGCCGCGCATGGTTCTATTATCTAGAACCGTCCTGCAACCTTATTAGATCCCTCGTACGTGCCCCCTGGTAAGTCCCATAGTCTGAATGGAGTGCATTGGTATGCCCTTGATAGGATACATGCGGGTGATTCCCAATCCCTTGGTTAAGGATGGTAAGAACACCTTTAGCTAATAGACTAGTACTTGACTTGGCATATCTGACCCATTGTGGTGGCCGTCATCCCCAAGTAAGCAATAGAGCTACTTGCACATGTGTACATCCTTAGCTAGCGACTCGGACCTCATCCTAGCTCATAGTGAGTGATATAGCCATTATTCTATATGAAGTGCCTGCTTAGAACAGCAAAATCGAAAGATTTCACCACTGGTCACAGGGCTGGCTTATCAACAGACATGGCGGGTTGTGTGCAGATTGAGAACCCCCAAGATCCGGTTATAAAACAGCACCTCCAAGAAGTGACCCAGAGAATCAAAGTCTCTAACAATGGTACCTAGAACTTCATCGGCCTTGTCCCATGGAGTTTGCTTCTTTTTTCGCAACCTGGGCTGAGTAGACAGAGTGTTGGCAGTGGGGGGAGCTCGTTGTGCAGGACTCGCTTTCTGGGCTGACTTCTTCTTTCTGGCAGGTTTTGGAGTTATGTAGAAGGTCTCAGGGGCAATTATATCCATCCCTGAGACGTTACCGTCCATTTTGCCGTGTCAGTGAGCTGGGAGATGTGTGAGGTGAGACGAAACACGTGAAAATTAATGAGTTGTTTGGTCGTGCATCGCCATCATTACGTAATAAGATCAGAAGCCGTTTATTTGACGCAGTAACTAACAGACTACAATAAGCGAGGAACGAGCGTGTTTACATTGTAATATCTGTCTAGAGAGACTACCGTGTACAGGGATCGGTCATGGTACGCCTTTTGGTGGTACCATATTGGCATACTGTTCAGTATGTCATGCGAAACCGCAATTGCTTCGAGCTCTACCCCATGTGTTCTCCTGGCCTTCATCATTTCGGCCAGGTCGCGTATCTTTGGGCGCCATGATTGGAGGTAGGCATTCAGTCTCAGCCCTATGTCAACTTCCTCGCCTAGCTTTGCTTTGTGGGCTAGTAGTTCATCTGTTGCGAAGCACCACAGCGGTCGGTCTGGTCCGAAGCTGAGGTAGGTTTTGAGCCATGTAACCACTGCTGCGCTTCCTTCACTTCATTTCATATTTGAGGACTTTTTTCCTGGCCTGGGACTTTGCCATGCAGTGGAAGACTTCCGCATTTCCTCATACTTTCCCCACCGACTCTGAAGTCCTGCACATTGGGAATATTATCCAATTGCCCTTCTGTACCCCTCACCAGAGCGACGTCCTGGCTGTATGTTATCCTTCAAATAATGCTAGAATATGTTGTGTCAATGCTACCGTTTGTTTGTCCTCTCTTCACTTTCAACAGGACGAAAGCCATCACGAATGTCTCAAATGCGCTTGATTCTGTACATCGAGGCAACCTCATGGCTCACTGATTTTATCCCCTTGATAGAACCTCGAATTTACCCCTGCTGAACAAGCAGTGGACGGAGGCCTTCAAAAAGGTTGCCCGACTCATAGTCCAGTGGAAGGAGTTTGAAAAACCATGCATGCCCGGGTTTACGGGGACCTGCACAGACTCGTCATCCCCAGCAAACAGCTCATGCCAGTTTGGACCTTTCACACTTCGTCCTCACTTGTGCTGAATAAGTTGATACAGAGACCAACTCTAGTAAGTGCACTTCAATTCGAGCTGGAAGCCCTACTCACGATCTTGAACGACATACATCGCCATGGTCACTACACAAAAAACAACCTCTAAGAAATGAAATCTTGCCAGGATTCTTTCTTCAGGAGATATGGAGGTGCAGGTGGCCGTTTTAAAAGACAAACTCAGACTGACTCGGAGAGCGAGAAAGTGATCATCTACATGGAATCCAGGAATCCATCCCCAGCAGGTGTCTCAGATGTGATTCAGTGCCTTGAAGCAATGATACGCCTACTCCAGGACTGAGAGCGGAGCTGAACAATGAATGAACAACAACACCCTGTGCTCCGTAGTTTCGCCCTTTTGGTTTGGCATAGGCGGCATCGCGTGCTTTGGCATATGAGTGCTTGGGGGCAAGCTGAGATGTGTCTGTGGGAGCCGCTGGCATCGTTGCATTGTGATAAGGATCGTGGTGCTACGGTGTGAAGGAAGTCGGCTTCATGGGTGTAGCAGGTCTGTCCTCTAGGGGGATTAGTGTTGGACACTCGAGGGAGGTGCGCATAAGGGTCGCAAGCTGTGTTTGTTCTGGGTGGGAGTGAACTCGGGTGGGATACGCGGGCAAGTGTGTGTGTGTGTGCTCGAGCTGGGATGTACTGCGAGTGCAACGGGTTATGGCTGCGGAGGGTGAGTGAGGCGCGAGCTTAGGACTTAAGCTGCAAAGGAAGGGTGAGTGGAGCCCGAAGGCGAGTCTGGACTGTGGTGTGGTGGTCAAATCCTATGTATTAGGTGGGAGAGTACAAGTGGGCAAACTCGTCCCGGGGATTGACTCCTGAATTGAATTGAATGGAATTGAATGTCCACTGCTCAGAAACCTTGCCTATTTTATACCTGCTGCAGCACAGCCTCTGGGGCCCGCGTATATTGAGACGACCCAAGGGAACAGTCCATCACCATCTCCCAAGGTCCAACACACTCGTATTTGGGGTGAGAACACACAAGGAGACCGAAATGCCTGAACGTGAGGCGAGAAATATGCTCGTATTCAGGGTTTCTTGCTTTGATGAGGACCCAAATCAATGGATGCACTGGTGCGAGTCCGAACACGAGGCAAAATACGGCAGTATTTGTGGCGCCTTTGCTGAGGTGAAGACCTAAACCAATGGGAACGCAGGTACGAGCCCTCGGATTTCGGGTGGAGTTGACGGTGGACAATGGCTGTGCCCCAGAAGACAGGTCCAAGCCCGAAATACGGTCATGTTGGGGTGCGCAGATGTGTCCGGAGCATGCTGTGTGTCTGTGCACGTGCGTGGTGAAAGCTGCCTGGTCGTATTTGAGTGTGGTGAGAGCCGCTGTGCCTGGTCCTGGCGTTGCTGGCTGTGTCCAGGGGCGTCTGTCCGAATACGGTTTCTTAGTGTGTCCTGATTTGGAAGGAAGGGTAATTTGTGCATGTGGTTGTTGATACAGCATGGGTGAGACACGAGGGCATACACAGAGCGTATACAGCCCTCACAGTGTGCGCAGGCATTGGTACGATGGGGACACAGGCCAGAGATTAGGGACGTTGCATGCGAATCAGCTGCTCTGGTTCGTCGATCGGGCCACCTGCTTTGGCAGCTCGGCGCGCTTGTGCTCTGGTCTGCAAAGCATACTGTGCCTGGCGCATATTTTCTAGTACCCGGTTCTCTTTGTCAAGGCACTTCTGGCGCTCTTTGATGATCAGGTGGTTCAACAGCTGGGCATATGAATAATTCGCGTGTGTATCAACCATCATTTGGGGTGCAGCAATCTGGCCTGGGTTGGCGCGGTGCCATTCCTCCATATGTTTGCGCAAGTTACGGCCTTGAATCTCACAAGAGACAAGTGCTCTGGAGGGGAGTACAACTCTGTGTAAACCCAGCCCCGGTTTACAGACCAATCACCGCTTACATACGCTAGTGTAACTTTGCCTTTACCGTCTTCCTGTCGTAGCTTGCCATTGGCTCGCCCAATCCATACTGTGGTCTTGTTGATTTCTGGTGTGCCCTTTCAGTGTTGTCTGTCTGGCCAACAGTCTTCCACTTTTTTTTCGTCATCCACCACCCTCCCCATCTTCCACCTTCGTTCTGGCTCAAGAATCTTCCTCCCATGTTTGTACCTGCAACTCCGTGGCTAGTACCGGCCTCCCTCCAGCAACTCGCCGCCCACATACACAGTCCACGGATCCCACATCAATTGCCACGTTACTGCCATCAGTGCTCGAATCACCTCTCACGCCATTACACAACATCTTGCCTGGCTCGCACGACGACCTCCCATCCCCTTTGGATTCATCACCCAACCTGCTGCCCCTTTCACGTCATCTGTCATTGCCCAGCATGTCAAAGCTTGAGTTCCCGAAGCTCAGCAAGGAGCTCACACCTGCCGTCATCAATGGATGGCTGGGTCAATACGAGGACACCTTCGAAGCGTGGCAGGCTCAGAACTCCGACAAACAGATGACACCCAAGACCCTCATCACACTAGCAGGTTTGAGGATGGAGGAGAGCACTGTGGCAACATGGTGGAATGAGAATCGGGCAGATTTGAAGAAGCTTGTGTCTTGGGATGAGTTTGCAACGAAGGTTAAAGACCGGTTCATCCCCTCCAACTGGCGCATGGCAGCTCTCGCAACCTTCTATGTGATTCACCAGGGTTCCTCGCACTTCCTAGACTTTGCCAAGTCCCTTCAACTCACTCGCCTCTGCCAGCACAGGCTACACCATCAGTGACTCTATTTTCAAGAATCACCTTCTTTTACATTCTCACCATGTCCTTCGTCTTCACACTTCCGGGCAGCAGAACCTCCTGTTCCCCGCCATGAAGGTCGACACGCTAATCACCAATATGTCAGCAACGTGGGAGAGTCTACTTGCTGTGAAGATTATCAGGCTACCAACCGCATTGAGTGCGCTGCCGCCCTTGGCAATCCCATCCCTGCCCCTGGCCCCTTCATCATCACTTCCCACGCCAACCTCGGCCATCTCTGCACCCTCTCGTCTTGCACTGCTAACATATGCTGAGAAGGAGTCCCTCCGCATCGCCAACAGGTGCTACCATTGCCGAAAGACACTGCAAACTCCCGGATGGGTCAAACATGGCAGTGACAGCTGTCCGGGCAACACCGTGTTAGGCATACCTCCATGGTCGTCACCGACAGTTGTTGCTGCAGTGGGCCCAGTGGGGTTCTCATCCTTCTACAAGGAAGGTTATGCACCCATTGCCCCTGTCTTTCCTGCATCCGACGATGACAGCAGTTCTTTGTCTGCAACCAACAATAGTGATTTATCCACACGCAATTGATCAATTCTGGTATACTATCCCCCTCCTTTTTAATCCTGCCTTCTTCTTTTCTGGCCATGTCCCGACCGACCTTATGCAAACTTGCTAGTGACCCCAACAGTGCACCTGTTTCTCTGGCGAGTTCCTGTTCTCCTTGGATGAGTCCTACGTTTTCTCATTCGGATGCTCGGGATTTTTTTGTCTTTCTTGCACAGAGAAGATAACCAAATAACCCAGGCCAAAACAGGGAAAAGGTATTGGAAAAGTATTTACAATAACTTTCGCATATCTCGGCCTTGGAATTATTCAAAAAATGCTGAAGGCATTCAGAAGATATGCTTAAATTAGAATATCTTTGCAGTGTCTTTTGAATGCTTTCTCCACCCTGGGCCCACAGATATGCAGAAGTTATTGTAAGTACTTTCTGCATATCTTTCCAGTATTCCAGCTCAGATTATTTGGTTATCCTTCCTGTGTCTTGGTACTTCCGATTCTTCTTGATAGATACTCATTGTTCTAGAGACAGGGAGGGTGTAAACCCGGCCCCGATTTACGGACCGATCACCGCTTACATACACTAGTGTACCTTTGCCTTTACCGTCTTTCTGTCGTAGCTCGCCATCGTCTCGCCCAATCCATACCATGGTCTTGTTGATTTCTGGTGTGCCCTTTTCAGTGTTGCCTGTCTGGCCGACAGTCTTCCACTCTGCTGTTAATGTTACGCTTGCATTGTCTGGCTTGTGCATCAGAAGCGACTAGCTTGCAGTTCACGCTATAATGCAGGCCACTGCAGTATGCAGAGCCATCGGGGCAGAGGTTTGAGCTACAGGGAGCTGAGTTCGCATAGGACAACTGGTTGGGATTGTGTTGGTTCAAACCTCCGCTCTTGGCGAGTGTGTCGAAGAGTTGGGTAACTACAGTGGTGACAAGCGTCACAGCATCTGGTTCTTGCTTCGTTTGGTGCTGCATGGTAGGAGGGCTTGAATCGGAGGAGGTAGTGGTGTGTCCGCAACCAAGATGCCTGGGAAGCTCTCGCAGAGTTTACCACCAACAGGAATACCTACGCAGATTTTAAATCTGCTGTTTTGAAGTTGTACCCCGGAACAGATGCTGATAGAAAATATTCCTTAGGAGATTTAGACACACTTATCGGTGCCCACACTCGCACAGGCATCCTCTCAAAAGGAGATTTCAGTGAATTCTACCATGACTTCTCTGCAATTTCCACGTACCTCATTGTAAAGACCTGACTCTCCGCCGCCGAGCAGAGTTGCTCGTTTTGCTGTGCCATGCAACCACAGAGTTTGTGGGACCACATGCATCAGCACCTCCAGATCAAGAAGCCGGATGTCCATCCGGAGGACCCATACAATTTAGTAGACCTTAAAGAAGCAGCGGATTTTGTGCTCGAAGGCACATCCATCGTCAGAAAAATAACGTGGAAGCTCTCATGGCTTGGTCGAGTTGAACATAGGAACGTTACAATCTCCTTGGGCTGGCATGGTAGGTTGAGCCATTGTGGAGATGGCTAGAGAATGTGGTTCAATAAAATCTTTGGGTTCGGCTGGTCGTAAGAGCAGCGGTGATGGCGAACGGGACGGGGTCGAAATACTCGAGTGATGTGAAAGGTGGTATGGAACTGGCTCAAATAGCAAAGACTCATCTGGGTTATAACCAGCGGCGATTAATTCTTGACATAGGTCACGGAGTTTGTTCCCTCGCAAAGTACGAGACTGGTTGGAAGCTATGATAGAACCACTCGCGGTGGGCTCCAATATGATATGCCTACTCCGGGACTGAGAGCAGAGCTGAACAACAACACCCTGAGCACTCGGAATAGATGTGATGTGCAAGGTGGGCCTAACACGCTCTGATACCGATCAGGTATGTGAGGGGGCTCCGGTGATGCGGCAGCAGCGACGGAAGACTAATGCGGACGATGTCGGGGGACGTGGGTGTGGCTTCAGCACAAATGGTGTGCGATGGGGACTCGGTCTTCAGCGCTAACACGGCACGACGGGGCTTCAGCACTCAGCGTGCACGACAGGGGACTTCAGCACTCGGTGTGTGCAGTGGACTTCAGCACTCAGTGTGCGACAGGGACTTCAACACAAATGTGTGGATAATAGATGATGGAGGCAATATGCTTATAGCAATGTGCAGTAGAAAGGAGGAATGAGATCTATTGCAGGGGTGCAACAAACTGAAGTACATGGTAAACTATGAGGGCTTTTATAGTAAATGAGTAGGCTCAAAGGGGATGTGTAAACTGTGCAAAATGGGCCGAGTAAGGCCGAGTAGAGTGAATACCCGAGGCTTCATAAGCTGGTTGAGTCAGCACTCAGTAGTGCTCAGTAATGCTTGGTGCTGCGAGCTCGGTATCCGAAAGGGGAATTGATGAACCGTGGGAACTCGGTACCCATCGGGGCTCGGTGCTGCGGATTCTGGGTGCAGAGGGAGCTGCTGCGCATCAGCGAATAAAATTATTCGTGTGTTGAAGGGAAACGGACGCCGGCGGAGGGCGGGGGTACCGAATAAATATTGTCGTGCTGATGGGTGGATTGGGTGGATGCGGAGGTCGTGGATATGGGTAAATGCGACAGATGCGACGGGTGATAATAATATAAAAAAAGAAGCGACAGAACACGGTCAGCGCGGTTGTCTACAGGCAGCAAATGGGAGCGACGCACGCAGATGCATCAGCCTACGCCCGGCACGCCAGCGGATCGCCCGCCTATGTGATGGGCGCGGGGTTGTACGACATGATCTCCTCGTACAGTAACTCCTTCAGCTGCTCGCGGCTGATGTCGTCTTTGTGCACTGTCGCGAGGGGGTGACGTCAATTCGGCTGCTGCTGTAGCGTAGCTACGGGACATACGATCGAATTCGAAGAACTCAGGGTCGAGCGGGGGCGCGACGGGCTCGTCATCGGGGTCGTGCTATAACGCGGGCAGTTCGGTCAGCAAGGAATGGGAAGTAGGAGGGGGGCCGAAGAGACGTACGTATGCTTCCAGATACGGGTGCGCGAGCGCGTCCTCGCACGTTATGCGCTTCTTGGGGTCGAAGGTCTGTGTCCGCGGGTTAGCCCGCACGTGGAAAGAGACGAACAAGAAATGGGGGACGAACTAGAGTTTTTGTGAGGAAGTCAATGGCGAGCGGGTTGGCGTTCGGGAAGAGCTGCGCGAATGGGCGCCGTTTCCGGAATGGCAGAGCGCGGATGTAGTCGCGCGAGCGACGCGTGGTGATAGCGTAAAACTCGTCGAGCGTCGGCGTGCCGAGCACGTCGAGGATGAGCGTCAGCTGGTGGTGATAGTCGCGCCCCGGGAAGAGCGGCTTGCCCGAAAGCATCTCGGCGAGAATGCAGCCCACGGACCACACGTCGATCGCCTAGGAGGAAGAAGATAATTAATTAGTAAAGACAATAGAACAATAGCAAAACAGCCTACTTTTGTGTACTGCTTGAAGGTAAGCATGATTTCCGGGGCGCGGTACCACCGCGTGGCGACGTATTCGGTCATGAAGCCCGTCTCTGTCCCAGACGGCTCGGCGGTCTTCACTGACCGGGCAAGCCCAAAGTCTGCGACCTTGAGGTCGCAGTTGGCGTTGAGAAGGAGATTCGACGGCTTGAGGTCGCGGTGGATGACATCGGCCGAGTGGAGCGCCTTGAGCGCGCGGAGAGTCTGGTAGATGAAGTATTGGGCGTGGTCGTCGGACAGATCCTGTGTGCGAATAACACGGTGCATGTCCGTTTCCATCAGCTCTTGGATCACTGAGGCATATGGTGAGCGAGTGGGCGGCGCAGAGATGTGCATCTACGCACGATAGACCTCCTTGAACGCCTCTATCGAGGGTGGCTTGATGATATCAAGGATGGAGATGATCTTCGCGGGAATTAGAGCGAACTGAACAGAGAGATGGACGATAGGTAGCGCACGTTCTCGCTGACGCCAGCCTCGGAGAGGAATTTGAGGAGCTTGAGCTCGCGGAGGGTGCGGAGGCAGAACATGGAGTGCTCAAAGGGCTCGATCTTCTTGATCGCGACCTTGCGCCCGCTGGGCCGGTGAACGGCGGAACAGACGATGCCATATGCACCCTCGCCGACGACGTCGAGGACCTGGTATTGGGTGCCGACGTTGAAGCGAACCTTCCTTGGGGCAGGGGCAGCCGCCGAGGCGGAGGGGGTATGCTTCTTGGCTGGGGCAGGGGCGGTATCAGGCATAGGGAGAGAGAGGGAACGAAAAAACAAGACGGGCCCAATAGGGTATATGTAAGGAACGCGCCGATTATTGAACAACAGTTGGAAACAACAGACGCGCGTGTGTCTTCGCCATAGCAATTGGGTCCCCTCATCAAAATCACCCTGATCTCCAGCTTTAACACTGCATCCATGTGTGAAACAACGTCAGCCAAGACGTACGTTTCGGATGAAGATTGGGAGGACCCTGTGATCCGCAAATTATCCAGGAGGTCAACCGGCGGGCGCCCGAAACATTATCTTTGTATTCGTAACACACATTCCTATCCCGGCGACTCAACGCCAGCTACAATCCCCATACCGGCTCGGGACTCCGAGCCCGATCAAGGACGCAGTCGCCGCGTTTGAGCACGGTGAGCAAGCCAGCTTAGGAGATATATTATCATAACTTACATACAATATGAGTCGGAACAGAACAAAACAGACAGAATCAGATATCAGAAGATATGATAAGTATTGAGCAGCCATTTTAGCGGACGCCTCGGTGGGTCCAAGGGTCCGAGTTGAGTCGCTTGCCGTAACAGCCTGACAGACAGTCTCCGCTCCCGCTCTCGTTACAGTACTTTTATGCTTAGGCTTAGGAACTCCATCATTCCTTCTCGAAATCTAGAATCCAGAGGTCGTTCCTAGCCGTGATAACATTCACCCATTCACCATTCATTCATCTTGTGAGCCCTACGGTTCTTGTTCTTGTTCGTGTTCTTCGGGGGTTATTGTTCTCGGTGAGGCAGTAGCCTTGTTCGTCGGCGAGTCATTAATGCCCTTCGGCGAGTCATAAAGGGCGAGTTATTACACCAGCCGTTAACGCGTTAACCTTGTTCCCCGGCGAGCATGCATAATTAGCGCAGCACGTCGGGACTCGGCGCGGACCCACAGAAATAGCGAACGCGTACATAACGCATACCAGACGCCAGACGCGCATAGGAATAGCTTGTGACATAATACTCTTGATATAGCAAAACAAGGAGAGGAAGACAGACGAGGACGTCTAGCGCGAGGACGAGGCTCCGAGACAGCCAACTGAGATACTATATCGCTCAGACTGAGATAAGGGGCGGCCTGACGACTCGGAGGACCTGCTGACAGTGGGAGCGGCAGCACATTCCAAGCATTATTTTGAGCACACACGAGCCGCGTCCGAGCAATGCATGTCGCGACAACGCAACGCGCATGCGTTGTCGCGACAGTGCCCAACCATCGACACAAGAATAGACCGGTCGACGCCGAAGTATGCACAGGTCGATGCTAGACACGGGCATGGTCGACACGGAGAGGCGGCAGCTCAGAATCCAGGAGGCCGGACGTCCAGTAGCTTTTGGAAACCACTTGGATGAATCCAGCCTCGCGGTTAGCGACAGCAGTCTCCGAGGCCGCCTCGCGTCGGGCTAACGCGTGCCCTACATAGTAAAGCCGGTGCGTGTTGATGAGCTGACACGGCGCGTTGATGATCGCGGGCCCACATACGGCGACTCCAAAAGCGCGCCGCGAATAAGTCAAGTATGTTCATATGCATACCCCGCGCTGTCAGTGCAGATTAGATTGACAATGTCATCGGATGCCTCAGCTTGTCACTCGATGCACATCCAGATTCCAGACGCATCATGAGTCATGATAGTATGGAGATTTGCGCTCCGTTGCGGGGCCCCGCCCAATGACACTTGAATGCAGCGGCAAGCAAGCCTGTCAGCACTAATCCGCAAACGTCGCAAATCTCGCGAACCGAGTGCGAGTGGGGATGCGAGTTAAAACGCGCTGCCGAGGCGCGGGTGACGAGGGAGAGCGGGCCGCACTGAGGCGGTTGGGTTTCCGAGCCGAGCGCGGATAGAACAGGACAGCGGATTCCGGAACACGGGGGCGGCACGGGCAGAGACGCGTTCCGAATGGGGTCACAACACGGAACTGATGCGCTGCGTGCGATGCCGTTGCAGCCCGCCAGGAACCAGCAGCAAGGGGCGTGCAAGGCGTACGGACTCAGAGCCAAGAGGAGCCAAGGCGGAGCCTAATGTCCAGTTCGTGCTTGTGCGCAGCAGATCCACGGGAAGGCGCCGATAAAGGACATATGTCAAACCAGAGTGTGCTGATCGGTGTTGGGGAGCGCAGTTGCGCAGGAGATGGTTCTTGGCTGATGTGTGATTTTCGCATGGATGTGCCAGATCCGAGTCTTGATGCGATGCAACTGCATACATATCGTCAAGATTCAAAGGCATGAGCGCTACGAGATTAGCCGCCGGGACACACGAATCCTCCGGCGTACTCGCAGCTACTCGCAGGCAGGGCCACGAAGTCGTGTTCGACCGGTCGAGAGAACAGGCAGCCCCGGCAGGCAGTAAGTTATAGTATGGGGATCCCCAACTGGCAGCGCGGCATGGTGCCATGGACCCAGACATGAACTTGAAGTTGGGACTCGTTCACCCAATTCGGAAATCAAGCCGCGGAGAAAGTAGCGAGCAAAGTTCAAGTTGAAACACCGCGAAGCGACGAGAAGCAACGCAAGCATGCGGTGCTCGGAAGGATGGAGGCTGCGAGGCGGATGACGACTGAACGTTGAACAGCGGACCAGCCAGTGGCAATTATTCTCCCCATTTTCGACGGGAGCACGAACAGATACCAAGATCAACGGCAAGATTGATGATGAGGGCTAATTGAGTCGCTGCGGTCAGTGTTGGCTACAAGTCCAAAGTATCCTGTAGCAATTCCTGTCGTGTACACCGATTCATGGAATCATGTGGCGTTAAAACGCAAGGTAGATGTTGAAAAGTGTCCATCTGTTCACTAGACTTGGCATTCAACTTCTTTTAATCGTGCGTACATGTCAACAGAAGACTGATTGTTATTAGGCAAGGCGCCATTGAGTTTGACCAGCCAGAAGATAGTGTCGGTGGTGCACTGTAGTAGTATGACAATGACAACTTTGACATATGTTCTTGAATCTGGTCTAAGCCCGGGCCTGAGGCGCCCCAAGAACCACATTTACGCAGGATGTAAGCATGGGCACCGATAGCTCAGATAGACAGGGGCAGGAGCGAAAAACAAAACCACCCGTTACCAACCCGTTACAGGCTCAGGGCTGCCTTGAAAGCTGTTGAAACTTGAAAGGCAGATGAATAATGAATTCATCAAGCGACCACCGCCTGCAGGCACAATAAGCTTTTGGTGATTTGGTGATACCAGATGAAGGCAATTAGGTAGCTCCTAGGCCCCAAAGATTGTATCTAAGACGATCCGTTGAAAATGTTTCAGGCTGAGGCTATACGATGATGATTGTTGAATTGCGTTTACTTGACGCGCTCGCTGGACGATAACAGCAAACAACCGCCCTGATCGCGGCCCAAAGCAGAAGTGCCCCTGAACCTTGATTTGAAGCTTGTGTACTTGTTGTGTCAGTTACATCTAGCTTTGTTTTGATCCACTTGATACCCACAGCATCTTGGCATCGGTGAAATGGGCGCTGATGCACATGCATTCCGAATTTCTGATGCGCACCTTGTTTCGTGAGTGTCCCGACGCTTCAAGTTGTCTTCAGTCACCCTGACACGGGGCCGACGGTATATGGGCGAACGTCAAGACTAGGACGCCGCAGCACGCAGTCGAGGTATGGGACAATCAAGTCGCAACGCCAGAATTGGCCCCAGTGCTTCCGGGTGAAGTATTCCAGTATTCCAAACGTACATGATTCTATGCGGTTCAACCCGGTGAACTTGAAAAGGAAGAGTAATATATCAAGCCCGACAAATCAGAATGACAGAATCAGAATCAGAACACGGACCAAGGATGGTTAAGAGCACCGCGATATCAAGCGTAGCAGTTCGGCGAATGAACACATCTCGGGCCCAACCGCGTATTTATCAGAACAGAAGATATGCAGATATCTGCTGTGCCTGTTCGGGAGCTGACTCACGGGATGTACAGCAGCGTACAGCGGAAGAAAGAAGATCCCGGCTTGAAATATGACCACAGCCAGAGGGTAGTCTAAATCCAGAACGCAACTGGTATGACTCGGATTCATTTTGTCGCGATCTCCAAGCGCTGTTCGGCGACCCAGCGTGGATTCTAGAAACAGTTGAACAGAAACAGAACCACTCTTGGAATGGTAGGTAGAACCAAAACTTAGAGACAATTCTAGCGCGCAAGATGGCGTGAAACATAATAAAACCGAAGACACCGAGGATTCAGCAGGAGGGTCCGGCGCCAGAATGCCATCGTAACAGCTATCTTGTTGATTTCATCGCGTCGCTTCGAGCTTGAGGCGGGCTCGAGCCATTGCAGTGCTTGAACGTCGTTGAGAGAAGGTGAGATTGAGTGACGAGTGTGGGACATCGGATTGATCGGCGCCAGCACCGCCACTGCTGCGTTTCGTTTCCTTCAAGTTGTGGGACTTTGCCATGCAGTGGAGGACTTCCGCATTTCTTCACACTTTCCCCTCTGAATTCCTGCATCGGGAATATTATTCAGTGGCCCTTCTGTACCCTTGAAGACTCGCTCGCCTCCGATATCCTTACGTTGCCAATCTTACTAGGCTGGCAAAAAGCACCAGAGCGACGCCCTGGCCCTGTGTTATCCTTCGGATAACGCCAGAATATGTCGTGCATGACGGAGCCAACCAATTTTACCGCTTGTTTGTCCTGCCAGTGGGTCTCTTCACTTTCAACTTCACTTTCAACAAGACGAAAGCAACGTCTCAAGCGCGCTTGATTCTGTATATCTAGGCAACCAGGCCCCGGGAACTCCACCAAAGGGTTGTCCGGAAAAGTGGCTTTTTGAAGCCGGAAATTTGTGATTCCTTGTCCAAAATGTTTTTCACGCCAAAATGCGGCCAGGGTTGTCCGGGAAGTGGCTTTTTGAGCCGGGTTTGTTGGACTGCGGGCAAACTGCGGGGTCAAACTTCCTCAAAATAAATGGTACTGCCCACGAGGTTAAAAGGTCATATTGAAGCCGAGATCTTCTACTAACTTCTAGTGCATAGCTAGTGACGCCAGCGGTGGGGATTTTTTTTCTCGGTCATTTAGGCCAATTTTTCAATTTCACGTGACCACCCTTGTCCGAAAGTGGCTTTTTCAGACCGAAAATGGCTCCGCCGAGTGGCTTTTTGAGGCCAAATTGCCAGAATTTTCCGGACAACCCTTTGGGGGAGCTTCCCGGGGCCTAGGCAACCCCATGGCTCACTGATTGTATCCTCTAGATTAAACCTCGAATTTTACCCCCGCTGAACAAGCGGTGGACGAAGGCCTTCCAGAAGGTTATCCCGACTCCCTAGTATCCAGGAGTCAGGAAAACCATACGAGCCGGAGTGCTTCTGGGAGTAAGGCAGCGGGATCATAGTGGAACCTTCCCGTCCCTTGAGTCTATACTCGACGTTTTTCTACCCCTCGAGCAATATCCATCTCTAGAAGGTGCGCTCTATGTCTTCCTTTCACTCACTTGTGCTAATCCCATCTTGATTCACAGGCACTGGCCGAATCCCGTCGACGGGCAGGAACTCCCCATCAAAGCATCTATATCGGTCGTTCCTGCATCTCCAAAACGTGCGACCGATATCTCAATCAACTTCGTGTGGTATCAAAAATGAATTTTGCCAACCCACTATCTCAGATTAGTCTCTTATAAACAGACACTAAAACTTGATACTCGTACCCCGCATGTTGTAGTCTCAGATGTGCTTCAATCGAAGCGAATAAAAAATATTCGTGTGTTTTTTCCACGGTTGACTTTCGGAGACCTGTTCTGATTCCATATGCCAGTTTTCTCGACGGCGTAGGTGGTAGAGTAATATTCAAGATAGGGTATCGTACAAACTCGTGCAGTACCTACTTACAATTCAAACTCGATTCTCAGAAACATATATTAAAATCCGTTCTTTGTTAGGATTCTTCGTCCTACCAACCCCTCCCAAGATAATCTTTCAACGAATCCTCCGCTGTCTCTTCCACGCTCCTATACTTGATCCCCAACACTTTGTCGGCCTTGCGAACATCAAACTCTATCGACCGAACGGCCGCTTTCCCTGCGCCACGTACACCTTTGGGAAGCGCAGCGAGACGCGAGGCAGAGATGTTCGCCGGGAGAGTGCCCTGGATGCTCGGAAGGATATTTTGGATGACATCCACTATGAAAATTGTCAATTATCGGGAAACCCGGAATGCGAAAGGCACGAACGCCAGTCTTGATAAACGTAGAAACTGCGCGAGATGAGGAACCGCTCGCCGCCGGCTGCCTCGGTCTCGAGCGCCAGCACATGCGCTGTGGCGACGTCCCTCACGTCCACATACGAATTGGATGGTTCGCGCGCGAGTTTTTCGTCGGAGGAGTCTGGCGTCAGCACGGCGCGGTACCAGTCGAGCGCCGATTGGTTGAGCGCCTCTGCGGACTTGACTTCGTGGAGGATCGGCCCGAGAACCTGGAAATAGGAAAATCAGACAGGATGGTGGTTTCAAACCAAGAGTCAAACGAACGAAAGAGGGGTTCACAGTCGTGAGGTCCCATGCGATCCTGCCCTTATTGTCCTTGAGGTAGTCCCATGCGGCTGAGCAGAAACTTAAATCAGCCGCAGCGCTACGAAACCAAGACGACGAAACCCGCCTTTTTCCGCCAACATCTTGCTGGCGCAATAAATCACCAGAGGGCCGGCACCTGCACCGTGCGCTTCAACCAGCGCCGGAGCCTGGTTGTTCCAGTCCTCCTCTGTAAACGTACGGGGAACGGACATGTCCCCAATTTCGAGAATCGCAGCAATGGACGACGTGATAACGATGCGCTTGATTTGAGGGCTAAATCTGCCGTGAGTATACTGAAACGAAAGAGAGCAGTCATGGATGCGCACCCGAATTTCGTGGCGCTCTTGAGGATCCCTACAGTGCCTTGTACAGCCGGTTGAATGGCCGCTATTCCGAGAAATGTGAGTAATTGCATTCACACAAAGCGGTATGACAAGTACCTTCAGGAGAGGTGATTTCATAATTGAAAGGCGAGGCCATATGCAAGATCCCATCGACGGATTTAACTGCCTCGTCAAATGCGTCTTCCTGCATGAAGAAAAATATTAGCAAATGCCGTCTCGCTATGTGAACAACAGAACACTGACTTGAGTTATGTCCGCCACGACAACCCACTCCCATTTCCCTGCGTACTTTGCCTTGAACAGGCTATCCAAATGTGCGGCCTTGGCCGCAGACCGCACGGTCCCACGGACAGAGTACCCCTTTTCGAGGAGAGTCTGAAGCACCCAGACCGCAATGAAACCATTCGCGCCCGAGACAAGAACTTTATCACCAGGTTGGATTGCGGGCATTGTTCTAGATCCGGTAGTAGCGGTGTTGGAGTTGTTTATGAGACGGCGAAGAAGTGCTTTGTGTTGAAAAGGATGAGAGAATCCCCTCTTACTTATAGTCGGAGCCACCGACAATGACCGACATATGTTTTGCTCGGCCAGTGCTATCGTGGCTGTCGGCAGCTCCACGCGTTGTACTCGCCCTCGGGCAAGGCTCGGGCAGTTAGCAGATAATACCGCATGAGTCAGGCTGAACCCTACCAATAGAAGCCTCGGTCAAGGCTCGGGCAGTTAGATAAGGCGTCCCGACTGCGCCCGTGCCGAGTAATACGGCGACATAAGGATGCCGGTGTCCAACACGATCTTCAGCCAAAGGGTCCGAGTCGTCGTGGCTGACGATTCATATGCATATGTGTTTATGCATCAGCTGCGGCGCTCAAGCCCGAGGTTGCCCGATGAGTGGGAAGTCGGGAGATATCTAAAGCCGGGATATACACATAGAAGCTACTAGAGCCCATAAGTGTAGAGAACTGAGCCAGTGGTTAGCTCGAGAACACGGACGACGTGACTCGGACAGCAATTGGATGTTCCGAGGTTCGCCGTATAGGTTCATATTTGAGCAGGGTTCCGTATCTCCAGAATAATATTTTCATATGGGACTCGTGTAACTTGTTCACGCACACTGACTGAGAGGTCCGGCCCCGGGGGATGAGAGTAACTTCAAGCAAGACTCCGACTCCGACTCGGAGAAAGAAGTTGATCCGGTCTGTACTGCCACCCCATTTCATTTTTCACCACGATGTACCCAGTTCTGACGTTACCTGTGGAAATCGTGGACGAAATATTCCTTCACTGCCTCCCGATTTTGCCTCATCCAGATGGCAGCTCTTGGACCTGGGCGTGCGAGTCCCTTCCACCAGCAACAAACGAGGTTCCGCTGCTGTTGAGCAGCATATGCAGCGCGTGGAGGGCAATCGCGCTATCCTCACCCAGCCTCTGGACCTCCTTGGCCCTCCACTTCGAATCTGTTCCGTCCTATTCGCAAGCCTCGCACGACCGCGCGTCGCTGTGCCAGACGTGGCTGTCGCGCTCGCGCGAGCTGCCCCTTCATCTGAGCCTGCGGTACCGCTACCCCGATGTCGTTCCCCCGACGAGCATCGACAGCCAGTCCGAAGACGGGGACACCGTACTCGACGTGCTCAGGAAGTGTTCCCTCCGCTGGAAGACCCTCCGAATCTCGGTGCAGCGCGGCGATTTCGATCGCCTGTGTCGGCAGCTTAACGGCCGCATCCCTCTCCTTGATACCTTATGCGTCGATATTGTAGAGGGCGGCACATCGCATAATTCCGGATGGATCCAGGTGTTCTGGGACGCGCCCGCACTCCAAAACCTATCTATCGCCACCCCCAGCTGGTTCCTCTTCCTCCCAATGCACCTCCCCGTGAATCGCCTGAAACGCCTCTGTGTCACGCGCTTCGCCTTTGCGACCTTCCTCCTGAGCCTGGCGCCGCACATCCAGGAGTGCAGCGTATATCTCGACCGCGAGGGGGAGCGCGAGATATTGCCATTCGAGCCGGTGCCCCACGCGGGCCTTCGGTCGCTCAGGCTCCTCCGTGGCGAGCGCCACGGGCTCCTCCTGGACTGCCTCGCCGTGCCGGCACTCCAGATCCTCGAACTGACCCTCGGGTCTGAAGACCAGGCACATTTCATAAACTTCATGGCGAGGTCATCTTGCCCTCTGCAGATTCTCAGCCTCTCATCGTGCGGCGAAATTTCCGCAGACGCCCTCCTGCGCTGCTTAGCCGCGACGCCTTCTCTCACCGAGCTCACGATGGACCTGACTTACGCCGACCATGCTCACAACATGCCGGACGCCTTGATCTCCACTCTTGTAACCAAACGACTTCTCCCCAGCTTACCACGCTGCGCATATCGGGCGTCCCAGACACCGCCTATCGCGGCCTGGCGGAGATGCTGGCTACCTCGAGCCTCCGAGATTTCACCATGGAGGCGTACGAGTGCGCTGGGCCGGATTTGAAGGCGATTCAGGCGCTGAAGGCGCTTGCGTTCTCGGGGATGGGCATCAGCTTGTCCGTCGACGGCTACATATGGGTTTAGTTTCTGAGATAGAAATGCATGCTTTACGCCGCCATGCTCGTCCGTATTTCTTGGAATAAACGAAATGGCCGCGACTAGAATAGTCATGATCATGACTGGTCTTCCTTTCTCTCCATTAGTGGCAGTGTGGCCGAGGCTAACGCGAAAGATATATGGAATGTTCCAGTGGACAGTTTCAGACAGCCCTCGATTTGCATGGCTGTCGTCGGGAGAGGATCGTCGCCGTAGGCATGGGCTTCAGATGAAAGCTTGCGTATTCGATCAGGAGCTGGAGTAATTTAATTAGTACTTGCTGGCAAGTCCAATTCCAGGAAGGCGTGTATGCGTCAAATCCAAAGAGCGAGAGTTTCTTTGGAGGAAGAAAACGCGTGACGTCATTTGCACGTGTCGAGGCCAATCGCCGGCTGTCGGGCCGCGCGTCCGACGTCGTCCTCGTCCTTGTTTCTTCGCATTTCCAAATCGTTTCTTCGGGGCTTCTGCGAGAACCTCCAACTTTCGGATAGTATTCTCGATCTTGGCTAATCGTCCCACTCGTGTTTCTCCCCGAAGCCCTTCACTCACCGCGTGAGACCGCGGGCCACTGGCAAGGACTTATGCTTCAAGTTCAACGATTGGGTTCCTTCCAGTTGACGAGCTCCGGCTGAGCTCCGGAGAAGAGCCTTCGCTTGTCGTACTGCCTTCGGTCGGCTCGGGAAGCTCTCCATTCCATTTGACGACTATGATGTCAGCCACCTCAGGAGTATAAAGTCGGCGGAACTTGTCTCCTTTTTTCTCCACCCTCCTGCGCTCGACGCCCGTCATCTCTCAGCCTTCCTTTCGATACTCGTCTCACGTACTCGCACGTACTCGTATCGACATACTACGACTCGCACACCTCGACGCCGTCTCCCTCGACATACTACTACGACTCGCACGCCCTCTATCTACCCTACGTACCGCGCTCGTAGTAGCCAGTGACGCCTGGCCGACCCTCAATTTCTCCGAATCCCCCCAGTGCTGCGCCCCCCCACGGATACCTGTACGGGAGAGCCTCCGGCGGATGGACACATCGTGGCAGGGTGTTTTCGGCGAGCTGAATATAGCAAGCTGGTCTCATCTGCGTCATGTTGTTGGGACATCCGCGCGTAGTGCATCGCAAGTGCTCCCTAGGTCGAGAGATGTCCATGGCTTGTCCTGGGCAGCTCGAAGACACCGTTGGAACGTGGGTTACGCGTGGTCCTGGGCGAGGTGCTAGGAAGGGAACGGTCCACTCTGATCCACGTAGATAGTTCCCGAGCGAGGTCTGGCATTCCTGGCGCTTCCTTGTCGTGGAGCTCGGGCTTGATGCCTTTTTGGTTAACCAAGCGCGCCTTAATATGCCTTTGTACTTGGATAGCTCAATGAATCAATTTGCTTTCCTCGCGTCATCTTCAGCTTCTCGTAAAATCTCTGGAATCATACCCCTTTATTCCCGCTGGAAGGTCACTCAAGAACAACGCAGACGGCATGACGAAGAATTCAGATACGCGCTGCTTTTCGGCAGACGCGCTCGCTCGCGTCCGGTTAATGATGGTTTGCAAGACTCGTTCATGCAACATAAACGGAGTAATGATGTACACTTGAAAGTAGTCAGGCGCAACCCTTCCCTCGCCCCGCGCTCCCTGCGGCCCACTTCCGCATCCACACGCCCCACCTCAGCACCGGGACCTCCGAAAGAAGCAAACGAGGGCATATCAAGTGTCGTCTCGGACGGGCTCGGGACCGGCGTGTGACGTTCGGCCGGCGCCCGCCACCGTCCCTGCGCATTGACCTGCCCCCGTGGTGCGCAGGCCCGCCCTTCACGGGGCTAAGAGAGGACGGGCAGCCGGGTCCTCGTGTCTGGATCTGGAGTCTCGGAGTCTCGGACGCGGACTCCGTGGTGCTCGAAATAATTACGAAGTACTTCTCGAGCGAGGAACGAGCTACTAGTAGATTAATATTTGATAAAGTGCTTGTCAGAGTCACTGAACAACTTACAACCAAGGACTATTCTCGCGTCTCCGAGCACCGAGAGTCAACTGCAACGCCACCAGCCACCGTGGGCAGACCGTATTAATATTGAGACGGTAGTCACCCCGTTATGGTACAAAAAAAGCCGGGTGTCAAGAGCTGTCGAGCGACTAAATCCAAAAAGAAATCTGAGCTTCAAAAAAAAAACTGAGTTGTGAAGATGCCACAAACGGAATGCAAGCTGTTTCTGCCCGCGACCTCGGCGTGGATGATCTGGTTATCATGATTCAGCGTATTTTTCGTATTGTTATTTCCATTCAAATCAAAGTGACAGGATCGAGATCGGTGCCCGAGCGCTCCAAGCGCTCGACGGTAGGACGGCGCCAATCTGGCCGCTGCTCGCGCGCACATCCGCGGCCGTGCTGAGGATTTTCGAGACCTATCAACTGGAGTCAAAACAAAACAAGATCATGGGCACCTTGTCAAGAGCGCCACCAAGCCGGAGGAAGTGCTCCTTTTCTCGGTTGGCGAATAACCAGGGGGGCCAGGCGCCGGCGGGGTCTCCCGAGAGAGATGAGATAGGACTGGATGTCCTCGAGCGCGCTGGCAGGAAGATCAGCCGACTCAACTAAACAATATAGTACGGAGAACGCACGATTTGAGCGCCTCGAGGGCGTCCCCGGTGTCGGCTGCGGCGGCGTCTATGGTAGACGCACGGTCCACGATGCACTTCGTGGCAGAGCTAACATACTTGGCGAGCGCAGCGGCGGCGTCGCGGTTGCATTTGACAGACTTTACAGCAAGCAGCTGACCGAGTCATAACCAATGCGAATGAGACCCGTACCTTTGCCTACTCGCATACATGCCGACCACGGGCTTCAGGAAATTGAGGCCGGGCGCTTCGCAGATGGCGCCCACCGCACGGGTGCCCAGCGAAACGAGTTCCAGGACCCAGTCGTTGCGTGATGCGCCAGATATTTTCCCGGCTATCGCGAACTGGTGGATGTGCCTTGCTACCGACATGGAGTAGGCGCACGAGAGCGTATAAATGGGTCTCCAATTCCGCATTGAACCGTTTGGTTTCTCGTTTGACCTTGGAACGCGCGATGACTTCGCCTTCTTGCCCGGCATCTGTTCGGTATGCCGCCGAATTGCACTCAATTGCCTGCACGTGTATTGGTATAGGTAATGAATGGAGAAATTAGGCGCGTACTGCTCGAATATCGCCAACGCCTTGAGGATGTCGGGACAAACGGGCACATGGCCATGGTGTTGATTAGATCGATGTCTGGTCCACGACGTAGGCCACGAATTTGTCCGTTCTTTGCGTCTTCATCTGGCCGCCGTTCAGCAGCGAGCGCGGAGGGAAATGGAGAGTATACGCACAGAGGCTGCCGCAGAACACACTTTGACTGCAGATGCAACAATGGGCCGATACGCCCGATATGCGTTTATGCCTGGTGCCGCGCACAGTGTGCGGAGGGCTTCGGCACGGGCCACGGTTTAAGGGAGAGCGGGAGTTAGGTGCATCGTTGCAGCGCAGGCTAGGGAGAGGAGAAGTCGGTGCTGTGGGCATCGTTCTGGGGCTGGAAAGCTGTTGTAATTTGGCGCGGCGGCGCTTGCGCTGCTATTTGCAGACCATCTGAGCAGCTGAACCGTTTTCACGGGGCGGTAGGAGGAGCCAAACATCAGGCATGTCGCTGGCTCGGGCTCAGGCAAGGTTAAAAAACAAGCAAAGAACGGTCGGACCGTCCGACCGAGTTGTCAACTTGAATCGCTGTCTACTAGGAATCAATTTCAGCGAGAAGATATTTCTGGTGAGCAGAGAGGCAAGTGGAGCAAAGAAAGATGGCATTCCTGCAATCTCTGCGCTGTACGCCAAAAACATACCAGGGAAACGCGTGACGTCATTTGCACGTGTCGAGGACACGATCGGCTTTCGGGCCGCGCGTACAACGTCTCGTTCTTTCCCCTTCTTTTCGCATATGCAAGCTGCTTGAACGGAGTCCTGAAGGCGCCAAGTATATGTATGCTTTAACGACTGGCTTCCTTGACTTTACGAGCTCCGGCTGAGCTCCGGAGAACAGCCTTCGCTTGTCGCACCGCCTTCGGGCGGCTCGGTGGGCTCTCCATTCCATTTAACGATGATGATGTCACGGTCAGCCACCTCAGCAGTATAAAGTCGGCGGAACTTGTCTCCTTTCACCCCCACCCTCCTGCGCTCGACGCCCATCATCTCTCAGTCTCGCCTTCGACCTCCGCATGTACTCGCACATACTCGTATCGACCTACACCTACGACTCGCACGCCTCGACGCACCGTACCTTCCCTCGACATACTACGACTCGCACGCCCTCTACCTACCCTACGTACCGCGCTCGTAGTAGCCGGTGACGCCTGGCCGACCCTCACTTTGTCCGAATCCCCCCATTGCCCCGCTGCCCACGGTTACCTGTACGGGAGAGCCTGCGACGGATGTAGTCATCGTGGCAGGGTGTTTCTGGCGAGCTGGACATAGAAAGCTGGTCTCACCTGGGTCATAATTGTCTCCATCCGTGCGCAGTGCATCGCAAGTGCTCCCGAGGCCGAGAGATGTTCATGGCTTGTCCTGGGCAGCTCGAAGACGCCGTTGGAACGTTGGGGTTATGTGTCGTTCTGGGCGAGGTGCTAGGAAGGGAACGGTCCACTCTGATCCACTGTAGATAGTTCCCGAGCGAGGTCTGGCATTCCTGGCGCTTCCTTGTCGTGGAGCTCGGGCTTGATACCTTTTTGGTTAACCAAGCGCGCCTTAATATGCCTTTGTACTTAGAAAACTCAAATGAATTTATTCCTTTCCTCGCGCTATTTGCTTTCGTGTCTGCTGCCTTGTGCTCAAGTCATTCATCAATGTACATATCGCCCATTTGCCAAGTTCGGAGTTGCTGCTAAGTGGCGATATCCCGCTATTTACCAGTCCTTCGACGCGTCCCGCCCCGCGAGCGACAGCCTGGGATTGGCACGAAATGGGCATCGAACATTTGCGAGGTTCGCAGTATCAAAATGAAGCGTTAAAAGAAATCGCCGACGTTTCGTTCACATTCGCCACAGCAACTTACACCTAGTCGTACCTAATTTGTACAGGACTTCTATTCTGCAAAGGCCCGCTTCGCTTCTCCGCCACCCATCTACCATCCCTGTCCACCATAAGGCGGGCCCGAAGGCGGCGGATACTGCCCAGGACCGCCCGGGAACTGCGGCGGCGGCGACGCATACGGGTCCGCGCCAGGGAACCCTGGGCCGGCACCAGGGAACTGCGGCGGCGGCGCCCCGTACCCGCCTGGCGCGCCGGGGAATTGCGGCGCAGCACCAGGGAACTGCGGCGGCGGCGACCCGTACCCACCCGGCGCGCCGGGGGCGGGCCGTACGAGGGCGCGTACGAGGACTGGTCGGCACCCGGGAACGACGGCGGGGGGCCCGATGGGGACGGGTATGCCGCCTGGCCGGGGAACGACGGCGGCGGGCCCGACGGGGACGGGTACGCCGCCTGGCCCGGGAACGACGGGGGTTCCGCGCCATACGCGGGCTGGGCGGGCGCGCTGCCGCCTTGGTAGTACGAGCTGGCCTGCCCTCCACCCGGATACCCCGGCCCCCCGCCGGGCATCTCCCTGCCCTGCCCGTGATTATGCCCGTGCCCGCCAAACACCGCCTGCGCCTGGCTCACACCGGGAATCTGCTGCGCATAGCCCTGGATCTGGTGCTGGAACTGGTGCGCCTCGTTCGCCGCGAACGTACCCTCCGCCGCCGCCACCCCGCCCTCGCCCGCCTGGCGTATGTTCTCGTGGTTGCGCACGGCGTTCTTGCTCAGGCGCTGCAGTATGCTGTGCTTGCGCGCGCCGAGCCCGTTCACCCAGGTGCTCATGTACTGCATCATCTCGCGCTGGATCTTGGACTGGTTGTTGTGGAAGTCGGGGTGGAACCTGCCGCCGGGAGGTTAATGTCGGACTAGGGGCAGAAGACGGGAAAGAACTGACAGGCACGATAGGATATCCTCGATCGCATGGTGCACGTTGACCGAGTTGTCGTCCCAGGCCTTGATGATTAGAGTCACGGCGTGGATCTAGGAACACTTGAGAGACTGGACGGGCGGAGAAATCCGCCTTGAACATACGAGAACGAGGCGCGCGAGATGTCCGGCGGGTTCGTTGAGAATGAGGTTCTGCGGATATCAGAATCAGAAAAGGCGCATAGCGTAAAAAGCGGCGAGCTGACGAAATGATCCTTGCTCAAGAACGAGTGGGTCGGGTCAGACTGCCAAAAGAGTCAGCAGGGTAACGAAATATCCTGATGACCAAGCTTACAGCGTGGGGGTCGTCGAAAACCTGATACTGGTCGTGGGAGTCGATAACCTCCCCAGAAACGCTCGCCAAACTGGTCGTAGCCGTCTTCAGAATGGGTTTGAGGAAGGGCTGTATTATGTATGAGCGCATAGTCCAGCAGGTACACAGAGTAGCTTGACCTCGAGTGTCGTGAAGACAAAGACTGAAAACGGATCAGCTGATGAAAGACGCTCGAGATAATTTGCGCTCACTAGATATCGAGTCCATGATCTTCTCAATCAACGGCCCAAGTCCAGGGATTTTCTCTGCTCTTGCTTTGAGCCTAACACACCAAAAACGAAAGAACACTACTCGCCGATCGTTTTCGAGATCTTCTTCACGACTGCAGCGTCCCGTCAGTCGCAAACCACAAGAAGACACAGCCATAGCGCGCGCACCAGAATCCCTAAAGCTAAGCACCTGCCAAAGCACCGCATGCAGCTCCTGCGGGGACATATCCTCAGGGCGCTTCCCGCCCTGGGCCGGCCCCGCACGGATCCGCTCGATGCCCTCCATCTCGCGCGACATCTCGCCCCCGGAGCCGCCCGGGAGTTTGAAGAGCAGGTCACGCAATATGGATCCGGTGTCCGAGCCCCCGGGCCCGCCCCGTGTGGCCGAGGCCGAGCGCGCCTTGTCGAGTTCCTTGTTGAGGTCGGATACGGATGCTTGGCTCTATCCGCGCGGGGTTAGTGTCGGTGCGCACACGTGAAAGGGTACGGGGCGCACGAGATGGTCTCCCGCCTCTGCAGAATTAACGTGTCAGGAATAAGGACGAAGACGAAGACACGGAGCCGACGAACCTCCCAAAAGCGAGTACGTAAAGTCGTTGCCGCCGAAAGTTCCTGCGTGACGAGGTTACGACGCCCGTCCCCAGAGTGCAAAGGCACGCACCTGTAACAAGCGGCGCAACCCACTTCCCATTCGGCGCCTTGATGCGCGCCTGGTCGCCAACATGCACGAAGACCTCGGTGTGTCCCATAGACACGAGTGCAAGCTCGCAAAAGTTGGAGTGCGCGGAGAAATCTTCGAGAGTGTGCAGCTGTGGATGCACATGAGCATGCGCAAAGACAAAAGGAGATGAACGAGCGAACGGATTGCCCGAGAAGCCTATAGGCCTCGTACTCGTCCTCCTTCCTCCCCTGCGACCGATGCTGACGCCCAAGATGGATGCATTTTTCCACTGTTCGGCGGACAAGTGCCCTTGAGGTATCCCAGTGGCCGGTGTCTGCATGTCCCAAATCAGGATTATTGAAAAGCGAGAATAAGAACGGGCACCGACCATTTGCTATATAATTCTTCATTCCAGATCTTGGATCGATCTCGATTTCAATCGGCTGGAACCCAAGGGTGAGAGCACAACCACACAGCGACCGGCTGTACGAACCTCTACGGGACCTCTCAGCTTGGGATGGTATTTGCGCGGATCCTCGCCGTCTCCGTAGCCTTTGGGGTTATCAATGTGCTCCGTCTTGCGGATGGAACGTGAGCGAGAACAGGGAGTGCTGTCGAGTGCACACGCACCGGAAGATAGACTCCGAGACGTTCCTCGGTGACTTCAAATTCGGCCGTGGCGTATCCGTGAGCCTACATCATAGTTATACGAGGGGCCGCAGTATTTCCAGGGGCAAACATACCAGGAAACCGAGGGCCATGCAGAGATTGAGGATTGTCTGCAAGAGAGTTAGCGGTTGATGAGACTGTCTTAATTATATCGTACCTGGATCTGAACCTTCTTGAGAGTAGCGATATCCACAGCCTATTGCACATGTAGTTTGGATAGGCGTATGAAAGCAGTAGACAAACCTGGCTATAATCACGCAGCCAATTTCTAGATGCATTCGTCGCGTCAAAAGAGTTGCAGCAAAGAGACAGGGGCACTGCATACCCAAAATATACACGTTTAATATCGAGACCGTTGAATTTGGAGCCCTTGGAGATCAAGCTGGCGAGCGCAAACCCGCCGCCACTTCCCCGTTTGATTAATTCGGCAAGTGCGTCTTCCTGCGGGATTTTTCGTCAACGAACAGCGATGCTTCGCGCGAAAAAGTTGCGCACAATGTCTCCGTGTCTGAACGCCCTGCCCTCCATGTATGCGAAGCTGCGAAACGCGAGTGTGAATTGAATCGCCGCATAATCGATCAAATGGGGCGCACGAGGGGATGTTGCCCGCGCCAAAGGCGTAGACGGTGCTTCCGGAGAGACATACGAAGAATAGCACCAGAAGGAAGAGAAGGGTAATATTGCTCGGCATTGCTTGGATATGCAGCAGAGTGTGCCCCGGGATCGGAGTTATAAGCTCGGTGGAGCCTGAAGCGGGCTGTGCAAATGCCGTGCAAGGTGAGCGACTGCGCAGTGGCGACACCTAGGAGATACCTACTGCTGTTCACTGGGCGTTTCTTTAAAACTAGCACAAGAGTTTTGCGTGGTGGAGGTGATTCGGATAATAATCGGCGCGCTTAAGGCCGCACTTCTGGTCCGTCTCACGTGAAGAAGGCGCGTGACGTCATTGGAGCCCCTATCCCGCCTCTTGAACACCCTGAAATTGCCCTGAAAACTGGTTTACATACATGCCTGTGAACTATCGTAATAGATATCCGGGAATACAAAGTCCATAGCCGACGGGCGATTCCCACAGGGAGAAATGCCTCTTAAAGGCATGGAGCGCGTCAAGTAAACGACGATTAGTCCGATGAGCACCGAGTATTCATTCTATAAGCTGGATGCTATTTTTTACACCCATCTGTCATGGTCGACGTACAGCCGGATACTCATCCCCGACGTTACAAGTGCTTTCAGAGACTGTATAGTTTTTGAATCCAGCGCAACGCAATCGTACGCCTCCATCGCAAATTCTCGAAGCCTGTTCGCTCTCGCGACTAGCATCTCAGCCAGGCGGCAAAGGCTGACGGCGCGGGCATCATTGATGTACAATGTCGCGAGCAGGGACAGGGACTCTGGGCTGAGAATAGCAGATATCAAGGACTCGGAAGTGTCGCAATCCGGGAGATATATCTTGAGTTCGGTGAGAGAAGACGCAACAGCCAGACAGCGGCTGAGCGCGTCTGCCGACATTATCGAGTTCTTTTGAAATCGGAGGTGGAAGGTCCGGAGAGGGCAGGAAGAGCGTGCCATGAAGTTCAGAAAATGGTGTTCTTCGTCTGCTCCAAGCCGAAGCTCGAGCTTCTCGAGCGCTGGTGTGGTGATGCAGTCCAGGAATGGGCGGTGGTGTTTCCCGTGAACGGCTCTCAATACCCGGAGACCTCGGTGGATGAACGGGCCGGCGGCCTCAGAGGTTGCGAGTTCTCGTCAACACCCACGCAGCATTCCTCGAGGTTCGGTGCGATACACAGGAAAAGGCCAGCAAAGGCAAATTGCACGACGTAAAGACGCTTCAGCCGCGTTACCGGAAGTTGTTTGGCCCCGTTCAGGCAAAACCAGAACGGGGTGGCAAGGAGCAGGTTTGGAAGCACAGGCGCGTCCTCGAACGCGATGATTTCGCTCAAATTGAGCACTCTTCCGCCCTGCACAATATCGACACATAGTGTGTCAAGGAGCGGGATGCGACCCCCCAGCCGTTGGCACAGTCGATCGAAATCGCAACGCTGCATCCGGAGTCGAAGCGATTTCCATCGGAAGGAACATCCGTTAAGAACGTCGAGGAACGCGTCTTCGTCGCCGTCGGGCTGTCGGTACCATCGACGAGACTCGGAGGATCAGGGTGTGTGTACCGAAGGCCCAAATGAAGGGGCAGGTTGCGCGAGCGCGCCAACCACGTCTCGCACAGGGACACACGGTCGCGCAAGACTTGTGCATTGGGCCGGGCGGCTTCGAAGCGCATGGTCAAGGTGGTCCACAGTTTCGGCGAGGATAAGGCGATTCTCCTCCAGGTGCTGCAGATGCTGCTCAGCAGCAGGGGAACCTTGTTTGTCGACTGTGGCAGCGATTCGGATGTCCAACCCCAAGTCAATGTTTCTGAGGAACCGCCACCTGGAATCGGTAAAGGCGGGAGGCAATGAGCGAATATGTGGTCCACAAGTTCGACAGGTAGCGTCAGAACTGGGTATGGAGGCTCGGACCCCATGCGCGCGGTGGTATAAGGATTTGGCGGATGGGTGCTGCCGAAAGTCCCAATAAGGTAATTGCATCTTTGCTTCTAGACTCGAGGCAGTCGCTTTTCGGGCACGGAAACTGTTGATGACAATCGATCAACAGGCCGGCGGAAAAGCGACTGGAGCTAAGTAACCGGCGGCTAGTACGGTCGGGGTTTGCCGGCGGACGTTGTTTTGACTTAAAGAAATTTCGACGCATTGAAAATTCAAACCTCTTGTATAAGAATACTGAAGAGACAGATCTCTTCAGAATCATTGTGGGATCCTCCGAGTATATAATTTATGTGAGAGAAACAGCCTACAAGAGTACTATAGCTAAAATGAAGTGGACGAATCTACTCATGTGATTTTACCGATGACGCGCAGGCGCTGATGAGTGATCGAAGTTTGATTACACTTCTCGGCAGTAATCTTGCCGCAGAAATCGGGCAGGTAAATGCATTGTAGAATAGTCCCTTCCCACTCAATTCCCTCACGATCTATAGAATGACCTTCAGGATAAAGTCCAAAGAGATCTGTCTCCTCAGAATTCTTACGCAAGAGGTTTGAATTTTCGATGCGTCGAAATTTTTCTAAGTCAAAACAACGTCCGCCGGCAAACTCCGACCGTACTAGCCGCCGGTTAGAAAGCTCCAGCCGCTTCGCCATCACCCTTGGATCGACTGTCATCTAAGGTCCAGTGTTGGCGTGTCTGCGGCTGGGTTCGAGCCTACTTTGCTTCAAACCATTCAACTCGGTTCAAACTGTACTCGTCCAAACGACCTTCGCGTCCCATTAGAATATTCTCGAGGTGCTATATTCTCTCGGAAATATCAATGCCCTAAAATACTGGGGTTATCCCGACGCGCAACTTGAATCGATGTCAGCCACCTTCAGCCACCCGCAACGGAATGCGGCTGAGCAGCTGATCTGTTTTTCTCTTCACCCAACACCCACCGGTGCCCCTCCACTCCTTCGATGTTCAGCCATAGATTTAGCGTCTGGGTGTCCCTCGCAATCGTCCTCGCCACCATGGATCACACTGTCAACGGCCAGCCCGCACCCACGACAACGCCCACAGGCTCAACGTCCACAGCCTCGATAACGTCCACAAGCTCGATAACGCCCACAAGCACGCAGAGACGCCATAGCCAATACAACATCAACTACTACTATGCCCGCCAGCTGATGCCCAGCCCGTTGAGCTCGTCTTCAAGCTATGACTATTGGTGGCCTTATCCCCCAGGCGGCGTGACAACAACTCCCACCACATGGGCCCCATCTACCCCCACCGACACCCTCTTCCTCTCCACGACGGACACATCTACCCCTACTCTAGCATTTACCTTCGAATCCGACTCCGCGCTCAGCTCTTCGTCGGATGGCCTCACGACCGCGTCCGCGTCTGCGTCCTTGACCGCTCAGTCCTCTTCCGGGACTGTGTCTGTATTGTCTATCAGCGCGCTACCACCCTCCAACTCCTCCGTCCCCGCCACCTCCCACACCAAGCTCTCCATGGTCGCTCCTAACAACCTGGTGTATATCGTACCCGCCTGCGCAGTAGTTGGCGTACTCATCGGCGGGATCACGGCGTGGTGCGTGTACGGCTGTCTCACGCGAAATGGACATGGCCGCCGGCGCGGGCGCAAGAGCTACGGGACGCTCGAGGTGGGGCCAGAGTACACGCCGCCATACCCACACCCCGGAGAGAAGCAGCAACAGCACCACGAGGAGGGCGACTGGGTTGGAGACGAGAAACACGCCGAAGAGAGCGACGCAGACGACATCGTGCACGGCGCCGCAAGTGACGACGAGGTCGGTACAGAAACGGAGCGGTTCCTACACCCCGGGTCCGCCCAGAAATGCCCCTCGCGCCCCGCTGTGCGCACCAAGTCCGCCGCGTCCGCCAACACCGTCTCAGCAGCAGCAGCAGCGCGCGCAAAGTCCACCCGCAGTTCCCGCGCACCCTCGCCCACGCCCTCCGGCCGCACCTCGCTCTTCTTCGACCACCCGGACCCCACTGACGCGCTTCCCTGGGAGTCCCTCCGCCACAAGAGCATCAAGCGTGGCATCCTGGCGCGACTCAAGTACGACGGCCAGCAGGACACCAACGACCGCGTCGCGCGGCGCCCCTGGCAGGCGCACGGCCGCCACGACTCAGACCTCCTCGTGGCCGACGCACAAGCAGAGCTCTCGCGCGCCTCGTCGTCCGTCACCGCGGCGTCCGCCGCCCTCTCGCGCGCGTCGTCGTATGTCACCGCCGGCACCGGCGCGGGGTTCCGCATGCTGAGCGAGTCGCCCGCGCAGACGCCGCAACGGGAACGCGGGGCGGAGGTGTTCGCGTGGCCGGGCGTGGAGGGGGAGGATCGGTACACGCGCGTCCCGCCGCGGGTGGCGCGCAGCCGGAGCCGAAGTCCGGAGAAGCAGCCGTCGCGCGCGGCCAGCCCAGAGAAGTTTACGCGGGGGACGAACCTAGACAAGCGCGCGCGCGCGACGAGCCCGCCTGTGCGCCGCGGAGGGAGGGACGCGTTCAATGCGCAGGGGCGGGGGCGGACCACCGACGTTGGGAACGGCACGGCAAACGCGAACATCATGGGCGTCCTCCCGCACAGCCCGCCGCGTATCTCGAGCCCGGTCCTCGATGGCGCGCTGTGCTTCACGCCGATCCCGAGCCCGTCCGAGACGACATCTAATATGCCCTCGTTTGCTTCTTTCGGAGGTCCCGGTGCGGAGGTGGGGCGTGTAGAGGCGGAAGTGGGCCGCAGGGAGCGCGAGGCGGGGGACCGGAGGCGGCGCGATTAGTTGGCGCCTGACTACTTCCAAGTGTACATTATTACTCCGTTTGTATTGTCTGCTACTCTACGTGAAGACAATTTATTAGTGCGCAGCTATACGGTTTCAAGCTGAGGGTTCGCCAACGAACGAGTCTTGCATCATTAACCGCGAACGCGAGCGAGTGCGTCTGCCGAAAAGCAGCGCCACGTATCTGAATTATTCGTCATCGACCATAGTATCCTCCTCCTCCTCCTCCTCGCCCGTCTGTGTTGTTCTTGAGTAACTTTCAAGCGGGAACAAAGGGAGATGACTCCAGAGATCTTACACAAAGCTGAAGAAGATGACGCGAGGAAGCCAAGAAATTGATTTATTTGACCTATGTAAGTACAAAGGCATATTAAGGCGCGCTTGGTTAACCAAAAAGGTATCAAGCCCGAGCTCCACGACAAGGAAGCGCCAGGAATGCCAGACCTCGCTCGGGAACTATCTACAGTGGATCAGAGTGGACCGTTCCCTTCCTAGCACCTCGCCCAGAACGACACATAACCCCAACGTTCCAACGGCGTCTTCGAACTGCCCAGGACAAGCCATGAACATCTCTCGGCCTCGGGAGCACTTGCGATGCACTGCGCACGGATGGAGACAATTATGGCCCAGGTGAGACCAGCTTTCTATGTCCAGCTCGCCAGAAACACCCTGCCACGATGACTACATCCGTCGCAGGCTCTCCCGTACAGGTAACCGTGGGCAGCGGGGCAATGGGGGGATTCGGACAAAGTGAGGGTCGGCCAGGCGTCACCGGCTACTACGAGCGCGGTACGTAGAGTAGGTAGAGGGCGTGCGAGTCGCAGTATGTCGAGGGAGGGTACGGTGCGTCGAGGCGTGCGAGTCGTAGGTGTAGGTCGATACGAGTATGTGCGAGTACATACGGAGGTCGAAGGCGAGACTGAGAGATGATGGGCGTCGAGCGCAGGAGGGTGGGGGAAAAAGGAGACAAGTTCCGCCGACTTTATACTGCTGAGGTGGCTGACCGTGACATCATAATCGTTAAATGAAATGGAGAGCCCACCGAGCCGCCCGAGGGCGGTGCGACAAGCGAAGGCTGTTCTCCGGAGCTCAGGCGGAGCTCGTAAAGTCAAGGAAGCCAGTCGTTAAAGCATACATATACTTGGCGCCTTCAGGACTCCGTTCAAGCAGCTTGCTACGGGCAGAGAAACGAGTGGCACGGATAGCCATTAAAAATAATTGTCGGAAGGCCGGTCGGTCGCAGAAGTCCTGAAGAAATGGGTCGGAATGCGAAAAGAAGGGAAAAGAACGAGGACGAGACGACGTCGTACGCGCGGCCCGAAAGCCGTGGCCTCGACACGTGCAAATGACGTCACGCGTTTCGTTCCCGCTTTTACCATCATATTTTTTCACAACATTTTTGTCGCGTACAACGCACAGAAATACCATCTTTTGCTGGAACTGCTACACTTCTGCGCTTGCCTCTCTGCTCACCAGAAATATCTGCTCGCTGGAACTGATTTCGGAGACTAGTAGACAACGACTTGACCTTCAATGGACTTGACCTGATTTGACTCGGACCGCTCTTTGCTTGCTTTTGAACCTTACCCGAGCCAGCGATCCGAACATGCCTGGTAGTTGCCTCCCCGTACCACCCGTTCAAACGGTTCAGCTGTTCAAATGGACTGAACAAGTGGATAGGCGCCCGGCGGCGCCAACTTTGAAAGCTCAACAGCTTTCCAGCCCCAAAACGATGCCCACAGCACAGACCTCCCTTCGTCTCTCCTCACCCCAGCCTGCGCTGAAAACTATGCACCCAACGCTCACTCTCCCTCAAACCGTGGCCCGTGCCGAAGCCCTCCGCACACTGTGCGCGGCACCGGGCATGAACGCGTATCGGCCCATTGCTGTATCTGCAGTCAAAGTGTGCTTTACTTCAGCTTCGGTGTGTTTTCCCTCCGTTTGTCTTCGCGCTCGGCGCTGAACAGCGGCCAGATCATGACGCAGAAAACCGACAAACTCGCAGCCTATGTTGTGGACCAGACGGCGATCTTGATCAACACCATGGCCCATATGCCCATTTCTCCTGAAATTCTCAAGGCGTTGGCGAGCAGTACGCGCCTCATTTCTCCGTCCATTACCTATATACTAACTCTAGTCAGGACATTGGATGCAATTCGGCGGCACATCGAGCAGACGCCGGGCAAGAGGGCCAAGTTCTTCGTAAATTCCAAGTTCAAACGAGAAACCAAACGTCTCAAGGTGGAATTGGAGACCCATTTATACACTCTTGTGCGCCCACCCACTTTTGGGTGCGAGACACTCCCGCTGACATCCGCTAGTTCGCGATAGCCGGGAAATGTCTGGCGCATCGGCAGCGACTGCGTCCTGGAGCTCGTTTCGCTGGGCACCCGCGCGGCGGGCGCCCGGCCTCAATTTCCTGAAGCGGTGATCGGAATCCCAGCGCTGATATGCGACTCGGCGAAGGTCCGCGGTCTCGCGTTCGTATTTCCATTCATTAGGTCGCTGAACGAGTACTGCTGTACAGTCCGTCAAAAGCAACCGCGACGCCGCAATCGCGCTCGCCATGCATGTTAGCTCCATCACGAAATGCATCGTGGACCGCGCGTCTGCCATGGACGCCGCCGCAGCCGACACCGGGGACGCCCTCGAGGCGCTCAAATCATACGTTCTCCGCACTATACTGTTTATCGAGGCTGGTCTCCCTGCCAGCGCACTCGCGGACATCTAGTCCCACCTCCTCTCTCTCGGGAGACCTCGCCGGCGCCTTGCCCCCTGGATATTCGCGAACCGAGAGAAGGAGCGCTTCGCCGAGCTTAGTGGGGCGCTTGACAAGGCGCTCGCGATGTTCATGGTGTGTCCTTGCGTTTCTCGGCCAGCTCATCCGGGTAGGCCTCGACACTCCTCCGCACGGCCGCGAGTAGCGGCCAGATTGGTGTCGTCCTCTCTAAGGTCGAGGGCTTGGAGCGCTCGGGCACCGATCTCGATCGCAAGTTGACGGTCCGTATTTTTATTTTCGTTCAGATCAGAGTGACGCTGAGTCTTGATGACCAGATCCTCCACGCGGAGGTCGACAGCTTGCATTCCGTTTTTGGCATCTTTACAGTCCAGATTTTTTTTTTACCATAAACATCCAGTCCCGAGTAATTACACTTTCGTAACAGCTTCATCCCGTTTTTAGCATCTTTACAGTTAGGACCATAACGGGATGACTGCCGTCTCAATATTAATACCGTCCGACCAAGGCGATTCGTGGCCTCAGTTGGCTAGGTGCTCGGACGAAAATAGTCCTTAGTTATAACTTGTACCAGCGACTCTTTAGAAACACTTTATCAAATCTGGCTCGAGAAGCACTTCGCAATTATCTCCAGGTCCGCGCCCGAGTCCCCGATCCCGTCGTGCTGCCCGTCCTCTCAGCCCCGTGCGTCACGACGCAGGGACGAGGGCGCACGTCCTGCAGACACAGAAACAGCCCGCCGCGCATCTCGAGTCCGCTTCCGCTTCGGCGGCGCACTGTTTAGGTGTCAGGAATGCATTCTCTCAATTTCTCCTTCCCAACCATGTGTTACGATGGTCGTTCCCACAGCGTCGAGGACTCAAAACACAGCCGATGTGCTCCTTTCAATTTAACGTTGTGGTTGTCCACTCATTCCAGCGATTCGCCAATAATTACTATATCCGGCATGGGGCGTCGTGTTCTTTGACCTTGTGTCGTCGGTGAACAAAAATTAAAACGTCTCAGGCGAAGCAAGGTCCGAAGCGTGCACAAGAAATGTGAAGACCGGGAGACCCGACACAAACCCGCCAAAGGCACCCAACATCCAGAATTCGACAACTGTTGAATTTCAACCAAAAATACACAAAATACATACATATTCTCCAGGATCTTACTACACATACGCAGGCGGCGGCGACTCAGCCGGGGGGCTCGCCAAATTGGCCAGGACGGCGTTCTCCTGCATCAGCGCGTGGATCTGCGCCTGGAGCGTCTGCACCTCCGCGGACGCCACCGTCGACTCGGAGGCAGGGATCGCGACGGGCGATTTAGAGTCGGCGGACGTGTACGTGTACACGGCGCCAGGGGTGAAGGCTGCGCCCGTCCCCGGCGTGAATGCGCTCTGCGGGGCGGCGAGCGGCGCCGCTGCGGTGTTGGTCGCGATGTTCAGCGTGGGGCGCTGCGTTTCCGCCCCGTGGGGTTCGCCGAGCGCCGGGCTGCGCCGGCCAGACGCGCGCCGGTATTTAAGCCGGTTGAACCACTGCGGCGTGGACGCCTGTGCCGCTGATGCAGAACGGTTAGACGACGGAGAGAATGTGCAGGCAAGCGCGCACCCGAGGCCGACGGTCCTTGAACCTGCTCTGCTTGCGGAGCGTTGAGTTCGGCGCTGCGCCCGCCAAAGGTGCGCCGGTATTTTTCCGCGGTGAACCACCGGGACGGGACCGGTGCGCCTCTGATAAAGCACGGGAGGTTAAACAGATTTTGCGCGCGACTCGGTAGATGTGCAAACCTAACGCAAACGGCCCTAAAGGCTGCGGCGGCTCCGGGGAGCGGCGGCGCCGGCGCCATCGCATAAAGCACAGGCCCAATATCACCAGGAGAATCAGGCACGGGATGAGGATCGCGAAAACGGTGCCGACGTTCGTTTTGCGGCGCGTCGTTTGGTAGGCCGGGGCCGCGGACGGGGAGGACTCGGGATACGGGCCTTGCCTGCCACATTTATTATTAGTAGGTTGTATCTGGGGGAATTCGGAATTCGTGGTACAGGGTACTGCTGGTACTGCTGGTACTGGTTGTGGCTGGCGGACCGGCGGCGGTGGGTTTCGCCGAGCTTTGGGAGGCCGTACTGGGAGCAAATGTTATTCAAGGTCCATGGTCCAAAAAATACTATTCCCCACCTTGCACTAGAAGTACCCGCGACGCTCCTCGCGGCTGATGCCGACGGCTCGCTGCTGAGAAGAGATGAGAAAATAGGCCGCTGGTCATCCGGGTCATCACATACGGGACAGCTGAGGTTTGTGTTTCGGAGGGGACAGATCCCGTACTAGTAGTAGTAGTAGCGCTTTGGGTGTCGGCTGGGACAGAGGCAGTTGTACCTGGTGGGGGTGGGACTGCAACGAACTGGTTACAGCCAGTCGCTGCAAACCATCAACATAGAATTCTCGTGATAGTAGTAGTAACACGCAAACGCACTTCCGTCCTGGATAGTGAACGAATTCGACGTCGCGGTCGCCCCCGTGGCGTCCGTCAGCCGAGCAGCAACCACCGTCCCTGAGATAGAGAGTCGTATCAGCGCCGGAATACTAAATATTCGAGGATAAATATTACTGACCGGCGGCGAGGTCGACGGTCCAGTGGAACGACGTATTCTTGAACGTCCCGGGCTCTCGAAGGTGGACCCGTCGGGCGCGACGATGCTTTACGCAGGATTAGCGCCCGATAACATTTCAACCACTAGGCGCACGAACCTCTGTGAAGAAATGGTTCTCGGAATTGAGCATGTAGTAAGAGCATCGCAAGCGTACCAGCGTCCACGGCACTGCATTACGCGCTCGGTGAGTATCCCTGTGCAGGGTATGAGGTATGCGCGGCTCACCCTTCCCGCCCTGCCACTGCAGGAGAACCGGCTCGCACGTCGCGGCTTTGGCGGTGCTGTAAATTAATTAAATTAAATCGCGCGAATCACGCTGTCGATCCCGGACGGACGCACACTGGATCAACAATGAAGGACGCCAGCGTAGGTGGGAGAAGGGAAAGGAAGAGGAAAAGGAGCGGCAGCACGACCGCCATGGTACTGGGACGCTGGGGAGAGGAGAAGCAAGCCTACCATGATCTGGGTAAGTATTAGTATGATGTGAGGCGTATAACGACCGTCAACTCGCGCGTTAGTAGGCATCATAGATGGATGCCCGCGAATCTAGGTCCAGGCGTACGGGATCTTCTCGAGGCAATGGGTTACCGCCTCTTCTTCGCACGACGGTGTCTTTTGATTCTTGAATCTGATAGTTTTTTTAGAGGCATCACCTTATGTTCGAACGCGCATCTTTGACCCTCTCGACCCACTCGACGCGGATCCCGGCGCAGCCAGTAAGATCGAGAACTGAACTCAGTCGGCTGTGCATTAGGGCCTTTCAGAGTAGCCGATTTCGAGCTGATTTCATCGTCTCAGATTTCGTTGCCAGTCGTGACTTGATGTGACCCTTCGCACCTTCGATTTCTCCGGCTATATTCGGCAAATACTCGGCGTTGTCTGATCGTCGGCATGATGAGCGCTCATCCCGCCCTCGTTCCCGCCGTTGCATAAATTGATCCTATGAACTGGATCAGAATTAAGCTGACTTACACATGTCATGGTCTCACTAATACCCATGACATATGTCAAGAGTGCGCCGCATTTGCGGGTGCAGGTGAGTGAGTTCATCGGGGACAATTCGGGCGGGAGGCGGCGGGGCGATGGGCGGGCCCCGACAAATGATGAGGACAGATGCAAACAGTGGTGCAAAATCTGCGAAATCGAATTCAACTCTGATAGGTCTGCCACGAAATCCAGCTGAAATCAGCTCGAAATCAGCTACTCTGAAAGGCCCTATTTCCATGGATGCTGGCACCGAATCAGTGTCACTGTAAGGCGCAACCGGGTCTGGGCAAAAGACGCCGGGTACGGAATCCACGAATCCATAGAAAATAAATGCGAGGCGCGCGGTCGCAGTCGCAGTCATCAAGCAGAACACGCCGTCCCACTTCGGGATCGACCCGGAGATTCGCCAACCAATCGCCATCGTTGACATCGCACACCGTACATCACACATCCCACATCGACATCCCGCATCGACATCCCACATCGCACATTGTCGGAAAGCCGGTCAATCACAGAAGTTCTGAAGAAACAGAAACACGCGAAATGGGTTGAAAATGCCTGGACACGTAAGTGTTCCGGGTTCTACTACCAATGGCTCTTGCCTTTTTGGGAACGGAATCGCGGACCGGTTGCCGTAGTGGTCCTATGACTTAAAATGCAGTGCTGATGCGGTGCAAAGCGGTGCTAAGGCTGTGTAAGGCTGCTAGGGCGGTGCAACACCCCACATTTGCGTTTGCGGTCGCCGGTCACCGCGTCCTCGTTGGAGCAAAAAGGCAGAGGCGCATCGGAACGAGCCTTACCATGTAATTGAACTCCCTTCCTGTCTTGCAGCACATGCAGGGCAAGAACAAGATCTATGGGATATCCAATGATTCCTAAGTCCCAGTGAAAACACCGTCTCGACCGGTATCGACCGGTATCGCTATATGATTCATGGAGGGGAATTCTTACAGTGCAACAAGAAGGGGCCACCTTTGGTAGTCATTATGATGATGACTTGGGGCATCAAGGTGTTGACCCAGTATGGGACGGAAGCATTTTTATTGGTCAAAATTATATAATGACATCCAGCATCATATAGCATCTTGTCACAAATGCCAGATTTGGAGCACCAAGAAACTGGAAATTCCGCTCACCGTTTCGACCCCTGTTTATTCTGCCGATCTGCTCCTGCCCTTTGACCTCACTGAAGCAACCTTCCTCGTCAATGGCTTCTGATCTGGTCTGAGGACGACTGAACTTCTGATGCTGTGCATTCACCAACTATCCAAACACGATCACAACATCACCCAGGCCTCTGACATGCTAAAGAAATCTCGATTCCGCTCCAAGGAGCATTTTGAGCGAAGATTTTTGAAGAAACTGCATCTCAATGAGTACAAAGTGGAGAATTACTTCTGGTCCGAAATCTTGATCTGAAGTCAGTTCAAGAAAGAAGACAATGAACAAGTATTTCGGTCCCTAGGAAGTAGTGCAGAAAAATATGGGAGGTGCTTATGTGCTAAAGGAATTGGATGGAGCACACCTGAGAAGAGCTATCACTGCATTTCAACTTCTGCCTTACATTACCTGGAACCACTGGTTCATGTGAAGTGGCTGGATGGGGCAGGACGGCCACAAAGATTCAGAATCAGCAGAAAGTGAGTTTGGATCAGAAGAAGACAAATGAAAAATGGAAGTCATGACAAAAAGAGTACTGGAGCCCACGGCTCAAGGCACAAAACAAAGTGATTTGTCATGATTTGGCTTTTCAGATCCCGAAGCCGGATTAAACCACGATCACGGGAGCCCGTTAACCCAGGATCACATCCCTATCTGTTTCATTTTCACTCCTTTCTGGTTTCAACTAAACCCCTTTCTGTTACACATAGGGTATATTACGATCAGACTCCTAGATACAGTAGTATATAAACCCCAGGTAGAATCCCCTGTACTTTAGATTCTAGCTCGTCTATTCACCGGCCTTGCTTTGGCCTGTTCTTGACCTGTGTTCAGCCTAAGCCTTCTCTGCTTTTGCTATCTCGTTGACTCGGGTTTCCCTCTCCACTTTGTTCTGCTGGCAACCCTTGTCTCCTATTTTCAACTCCTGTCTTGGACCTTTCTCGAATTCCATCGACGGAGCCTAGTGGTGGGTTGTAGGGTTGTGAAGGACTAGCCTACGGGATAACACTGGTATCAAGACTCTCAGTGGCATGGACATGGAGTCTTGATCGTGTTCAGGGTTAGAGGGAGACAACCACCACCACGACAACTATCCTACGTCTCTCGGCATTAAAGCACAGAGTCCGAAGGAGCCTCTGTCGGATATCCCTGGATCCTCCCTCCTGTTCGCTGGTCTATGATCAACCCATGTGTCATTTCATAATCCCGCCGGTAATGCCGTTGGGATATGCCCCACATCGGTTCGATTATCCCAGGCCCGTCAGGACTACTTCAACCACAGTCTAACCTCTGGTTGAACTACTCCTGGGAGCGATCCTCGGTCATCGGCCGTTCGTATGTTCACCACAAACGGCCAGTTCCTCTCAACACCTGGGCTAGGACTTGCGGTTCTGTTGTGCTTGGTTGCAGACAGGTTGACCCAAGGACCGTCGTTGACATGATTTGAGAGCCCGAATCAATGGCGGCGCTCCTGGCACCTTAAAACCACCACTTATAAAATGGCTGCTTCCCTCGACATTCAAGTATCTCTTCCTTCTACACTCCAAACCCCCACTTTCCAGCTCCCTTTTCTCGACTTCAGTGTTATTCAGCCTCTGTACCTGCCCCTGCTTATCATTTGTGCCACCATGGAACCCACTTCTTTTTGCAGCCACGAAAATTTACCTGAAGGACTGGGTAATGGCCCACACGGCGACGTACATGTTGTTACCTTCCACCCTGAACTCCATCATTAATCATTATTTTGTTTCTTATTCATGACTGTCATGAACTCATAAAGGCAGATCTCTATGTGACCACTGGCTTGGACTTTTGCAGAGCTGCCATCCACCACTTTCATTCCTTCCAGAATATTTCCTTCACAGCGTCCCTGTATATTGAACCGAACTACGCACAATTGCAGGCATCCTCCATCTTTTCCACTGACCGTGACCATAACAACACCTCCACCTATGACCTTTTTGACTCCTCCCCAGAACCCTCGCCCGTGCATACAAGGCTTGAAATCAATCATATCAAGCTCCCCACCTCGGGCCTGGACCACGCACATGCATACATGGGGCTTGAAAATCTTCATATCAGAACTGCACATACCGATTGTCAGTCCGTTGAATACCATGTGGGGAATCCTGAAGCCTACACCCTCATCCACCCCTTCTTCCCACACAGCATTGATATGAAGAGACCCAGTGTCAGCTCAAGGCCTGGATGATGTACCACATTCACCACTGCCGGGTGATTAGCAAGTTCTGCCCGACCCTGACGCAGCCCACTTGTTATATTCATGCACACGGACTTTGGTCCGTCTCCGACTTCTGGCCTCCGACCTCCGACCTCTGAATGTTCGGAGGTCGGAGACAGAAGATCATCGGGTTTTTACGCAATGAAGGTTTACTGAGCGTTTCCCGTTTATCTGTTTTTCCATTCCTTCTTAATTTCTCGTTATTGTTTTGCTTAGTCAGCTTACTTCTTCACCCAAATTTGGACTCTCGCTTATTGTTATGTTTTGATCTACCATATTTGGGTTAACAATAACGGACTTAGTATAAATACACTTTAATATCCTCATGTACTTCAGTTTGATTATAAACGTTGCTTTGCTCCTTGCTTTGCTTCCGAGTCTTCCTCCGTTGTCCCATCGGACTCCGTCTTCCTCCATCTCGTTCATCGGCCTAGGATAGTATGCACACCCTGACCTTCCTGTGGTGTTTGCGCTCACCTCCGATATCTCCGACCTCCGGTCTCCGGTCTCCGACCTCCGACTTCTGACCTCCGATCTTCCAACCGGAGACCTTCGGCGATAGCCCCCTTCATCGGCAGGGGATATAACACCACTCCTGCGCAGGAGGTTCTCCTCATTAAAAAGGATTCCGCAGACAAGCATATCTTCATGTTGGGCAGCACACCCTGGGCACCCCTACAAGAGGGAGCCAACATTGAGTGTGTTGGCAAATTGATGGGGTCTTGGCAGGCTACTGTACACCTCGACTGGCATCACAACATGCTCTGCAACCTGTGGAGATGTGATGGGACAGAACAAAAAGCCTGGGTCTGGGTGTATGGGCACTTCAAAGCCTTGCCCAACCTATATAAACGGCTCAAGATTGGGATGAAGTGGATGAAGAAGCGCTTGTTTGCCTCACGACCACAGAACAAATCAGTTCAGACGACTCGCAACACTAATTAGCCATCAATAATACATAGAGACACCGCTCATGACTTCGAATTTTTGTACAACCATCATTGATTGACTCAAATTGTGTGATGGATGTTCTTGAGGGGGGCTGAGGACAGTCCCAATTTAATCTGTCCACCGTGGATGTCCCCCAGGAAAAATGTTTGCCTGAAAGACCATCCACAACTCAATTTTCATCAACTACAAAATAACAAATAAAATCATGATCACAAAATAGTGATGAGTCATCACCTCGGCAATCACTCTTCATTCAAATGCGAAGTCGGAGTGAAGGCAGGGGGATTCGGGATTAATTCTGCCAAGGTGAGCATAGGGTCTCCGGGTATACATTGTTTGACTTCATATTCTAGTGAGAAGGTTGTAGAAACCAAGTGTAATATTCCTTCCCACTTGTGTCTTGCATTTCCACGAAGTAAAATATAAATTCATCATCCTCTTCTACCCAATGCTCCTCGTTTTCTTGTTGCGTTCTCTCACGAGTCCTGGGTGGGCTTGTTAAATTCTTTCGTGAATAAGAGTAACAGGCTGGCAATGAACTCATGTTTCGAAGCATTGTGATTTTTTGATCAATCTTGAGTCGTTCACACCTTGTTAAATCCAAGTACTGTTTAAGGTCCCTAGTACAGGTGCTATACTGTACATACTTGTAGGGAGGCGACAGCCGAGGGACTGTGACATGGCAACCTGGACGAAAGCGACGCGACGAGGGTAGTCGTGACCGTGACTGTCGCCAAAATAGGTGACGGGACCAAGATGAAACTTTTTTGTATGAGCTTTTGAGCGAGGATTTTACTGAAAATGTACCAATCTATGAGTGGGGCAGCCCAATTTGGCTCTTTTATTGTCTCTTTGGTGAAGGACAGGGGAGGAAACTTATGTTTTATTTTATTCTCAAAAAGGTCACGGACGGGGCTTTAGCAACGATGGGGTCCACCGTGACCGTGACCGTCGCCTCCCTACAAGTACGTACGTACGTACAGTACCTACTTGGGCATGTTTAAATACATGTTGTTCAAATTTGCAGTCCAGATGAAGTTGAAATTCTGTAATTGTGCATTCAAATTGGATCGAACGAAAAGATCTTCCGAGTCGAATCGAATCAATACAGTTCCCGGGTTGCACTGGGTGTAGTCGTGAGAAAGAATGCGCCGTTGGGGGTGCACATCGCTGATGATCGTTGTTGTGGTATCGTACATTCGCGCTTCAAGAATGGGGGGTGTTGGAGTCTAGAAATGGAGAGTCCTATGCAGTCGTGAGAAGAATTGATGTGTCGCTAAGAGCGCACTTTGGTTGTTATCAGTCTCGAGATATTGTACAGCTACAGATCGTGTGCGAGCGGCGCTGGGAGACAGAGTCAGAAAAATGGTGGGATGGGTGGAGGTCCCGGTCCGGGGGTACTCCGAGAGACGATAGAATCAGAGAATCAAATTCTGAAATGAATGAGCTTTTCGAATTCGCGGCAGACGGATGAAAATAAGACGCACTATCAGATCGCGATTACTTGTTGTTCGTCGTCAACAGTCCAGTCTGTATAGCTACCTCCTTCATCTTCCCACTCACGAGTGCGATGCACATGAATAATGTGGTCGGTCCAATCAGCGCGGTTGTGCACGCTATCCAGGTCATCAGTGGAATTGGTAGACTCAGTGTCGGTGTAGATGTGGGTGAGGGTGTTGCAGACGCAAAGAGGCATCTTGTGCAGTGGAAGCTGAATGGAAAGTGTTTCGGCCGCAGTTGTGTCGATCACATCTGATTTGGTGTAAATGGGATCCCCAGGAATGGTGGTGTAATGCAAATTGGGAATGGGCTCAAGCGCCGGCAGATCGCCGGGGCTTGCCAACTCAGAGTTGCGAAGAATGGGCAAGGCGCAAGGATTGTACTTGCTGTCTGGTACGGAAAATCATTGCTGCTAGCGTAAGGGAAGCTTTTGTCACTTCTAGTGTAGTAGGATGAATTCTTGTACTCGTAGTAGGCACCTTCTAGGGACGAGCAGAGTTCCCAGTAGCGGGTATGCGCGCCTGCATAGCAATTGCAAAAGGAGGTACTGGCGAGTAGTTGCGAGAGTGTATACTCGTTCTTGAAGCGAAGATTGAGACATTCTTGAAAAGGTACAAGTAATTGTCGCGATGGTGCTCTGCGAGGACACAGCAAATAGTGTGAGCATTGGCAGCTTTGATGCTGCTGAGGAGCGGGTGATTCATGAGGTGGCAGGAAAATGGTGCTAGAAATTCAGCATAATTAGTACCAATAATCATTTCAAAATAATTGAATACCTCGTGTACTCCATAGCAATAGGGGCAGTCAGAGTAGAGGATTATGGAGGGATTATGGAGGGATTAAAGGAAGGATTACAGTGTGATTATGGATTTAAATAAAAGCCATAATCACGCATAATCCTCGCATAATCACATTCAATTCTGACTGCCCCAAATGTTCAGGATTATGGCACCAAGATTATCCCGATGTGATTAATCCATGAAGGCCATAATCCTCCATAATCACGGCCATAATCATAATCCTTGCATAATCTCCTCCAGAGGAGATTATGGGATTATGAAGGATTATGGATTAACACGATTATCCCACGCTCGAATAAATCGAGAATCCCTCCATAATCCAAACCCATAATCCACCCATTTTCTTCTACTCTGACTGCCCCTAATGGAGAACAATGGTCTCGAGGCACTGCGCTCCCTCCAGAATTCCCAATCATACTCCGGCGATTACTGCTGTTTGCTTAATTCCGTGAAAACACAAAAAAAATCGCGGGTGCACGTGATCGCCGGCGGACGATGCCGGATGGTGCCGTGCACCTGGAATGCTCGGGAAAGGATTCCAACTGGAGTTTTACGGCTAAAATATCTCGTAGCACCATTTACAATGTCGCCGACTCCCAAATGGGATAGATTTGAACTTTTTGAACTTCGGCATTGTCTGCCGACAATCATGTGAGGCCGCGAAACTTTTTCGCGCTTTCACGGAATTAAGCAAACAGCAGTAGTTGAATCAAGTAAGAATCCAAGAATCCTGTTGATTTATAAGCTTTTTTTTTTTTTTTTGCGCTCTCGTAAATTGTTGCACCTGGACGATCGCGCTTGGTATGCGGGATGTACCGGGTGTCCAGGCTCCGCCCGGTAGGGCAATTTAAAGGCAATTCAACTTGAAATGCGAAAAGAACAAGGACAAGGACGACGTCGGACGCGCGGCCCGACAGCCGAATCCGCGTGATCGTGGGCCTCGACACGTGTAAGTGACGTCATGCGTTTCCTTCTGCTTTTACTATCATGTTTTTTACAACATTTTTTTGGCGTACAGCGCACAGAAATGCCATCTTTCGCTGGAATTTCTACACTTCTACACTTGGCTCTCTGCTCACCAGGAATATCTGCTCCCTGAAACTGATTCGAGCCTAGTATACAACGACTTGAGCTTGGACTTGACCTGACTTGACTCGGATTGCTCTTAGTCTCTTACAAACAGATACTACAACAATTTTTGCTCATACATCGCGTGTTGTAGGCCGCTCTTTGCTTGCTCTTTAACCTTGCCCGAGCCAGTAACATGCCTGAGGCTTGATCGTTGCTCCTACAACCCCCGTACAAACGGTTCAGCTATTCAGATGGCCTCAAAATAGCAGCAAGCGTCGCGGCGCAAAATCACAACAGCTTTCCAGCCAGAACGATACCCACAGCACATACCTCCCTTCGCCTCGCCTCACACTGGCCTTCGCTGCAAACTATGCGCCCAACGCTCGCCCTCCCTCAAACCGTGGCCCGTGCCGAAGCCCTCCGCACGTTGTGCGCGGCACCGGGCATGAACGCGTATCAGCCGATCGCTGCATCCGCAGTCAAAGTGTGCTCTGCGGCGGCCTTGGCGTGTTTGCCCTCCGCGAACAGCGGCCAGATGAAGACGCAGAGAACGGACAAACTCGCAGCCTATGTCGTGGACCAGTCGTCGATCTTAATCAACACCATGGCTCATGTGCCCGTTTCTCCCGACATTCTCAAGGCTCTAGAGATATCTAAGCAGTACGCGCCTCATTTTCTCCGTTCATCACCTATATACTAACCCAAGCCAGGAAATTGGATGCAATTCGTCGGCATATCGCGCAGATGCCGGGCAAGAAGACCACGAAGTTCTTCGCGGATGCCAAGTTCAGACGAGACACCAAACGTCTCAAGGCGGAATTGGAGAACGATCTGTACGCTGTTGTGCGCCCACCCGCTTTTCGATGCGAGACACTCCCGCTGACATCCGCCAGTTCGCGACAGCCGGGAAAATGTCTGGCGCATCGCGCGGCGACTGCGTCCTGGAGCTCGTTTCGCTGGGCACCCGCGCGGCGGGCGCCCTCTGCGAGGCGCCCGGCCTCAATTTCCTGAAGCCCATGGCCGGCATCGCAGCGTTGATATGCGACTCGGCGAAGGTGCACGGTCTAATTCTCATTGGTTATGTCTCCAACCAAGTCTTACTGTACAGTCCGTCAAAAGCAACTGCGACGCCGCGATCGCGCTCGCCAAGCATGCTAGCTCTGTCACGAAGTGCATCGTGGACCGTGTGCCTGCTATCGACGCCGCCGCAACCGATACCGGGGACGCCCTCGAGGCGCTCAAATCATGCGTTCTCCGCACTATACTGTTTAGTCGAGGCTGATCTCCCTGCCAGCGCGCTCGTGGACATCCAGTCCCACCTCCTCTCTCTCGGGAGACCCCGCCGGCGCCTTGCCCCATGGATATTCGCCAACCGAGAGAAGGAGCGCTTCGCCGAGCTTAGTGGAGCGCTTGGCAAGGCGCTCGCGATGTTCATGGTGTGTCCTTGCGTTTCTCGTGTTTTGACGCGAGCTCACCCGGGTAGGCCTCGACACTCCTCCGCACGGCCGCGAGCAGCGGCTAGATTGGCGTCGTCAGGTAGAGCGCTTGGAGCGCTCGGGCAGCGATCTCGATCGCAAGTTGACGGTCCGTTTTTTCTATTTCCATTCAAATCAGACTGAATCTGATGACCAGATCGTACACGCGGAGGTCGACAGCATCTTTACAGCGCAAATTTTTTTAACACCATCATGAAAACTTGATACCACTAACATCTCAGCTTTTTTTTCGACTATAACCGGGCGACTGCCGTCTTGATATCAATACCGTGCCCACGGTGATTCGTGGCTTCGAGATGCCCCAAGACTCGGCGCTCGGAGACCGAAATAGTACTTAGCTGTGTCAGTATCCTGAAAAACACTTTATCGAATATTAATCTAGCTTGTTCCGCGCTCGAGAAGTACTTCACAACTATTTCCAGCACTACGGAGTCTAGGTCTCTAGATCCGGCTGCCCATCCTCTCAGCCTCGTGGGTCACTGCGCAGGGACGAGGGCGAGCGACCGAACACCCTGTAAACACAGACCCTGCCCGCCGCGCATCTCGAGCCCGCTTCCGCTTCGGCGGCGCACTGCTTAGGTGTCGCGAAGGAATTGCATTCTCTCAATTTCTCCTTCCCAACCATGTGTGACGACGGTCGCTCCCACAGCGTCGAGGACTTAAAACGCGGCCGTCGACGCAGCCGACGTGCTCCTTCCAATTTAACGCTGTGGTTGTCCACTCATTCCGGCCATTCACCAATAATTACTATATCCGGCGTGGGGCGTCGTGTTCTTTGTCCTATTCAACGTCTCAGGCGAAGCAAGGTTCGAAGTACGCACCAGAGATGTGAAGACCGGGAGACCCGACACGAACCCGCCAAAGACAACCAGCATCCAGAATTCGACAACTGTTGAATTTCAGCCCGCAAAATACACAAAATACATACACATTCTCTAGGATACTACACATACGCCGGCGGCGGCGACTCCGCCGGGGGGCTCGCCAAATTGGCCAGCACGGCGTTCTCCTGCATCAGCGCGTGGATCTGCGCCTGGAGCGTCTGCACCGCCGCGGACGCCGCCGTCGACTCGGAGGTAGGGATCGCGACGGGCGATTTAGAGCCGGCGGACGTGTGCGTGTACACAGCACCCGGGGTGAAGGCTGCGCCCGTCCCCGGCGTGAATGCGCTCTGCGGGGCGGCGGGCACCGCCGCTGCGGTGTTGGTCGCGATGTCCAGTGTGGGGCGTTGCGTTTCCGCCTCGTGGGCTTCGCCGAGCGCGGGGCTGCGCCGGGCAGACGCGCGCCGGTATTCAGGCCGGTTGAACCACTGCGGCGTGGACGCCTGTGCCGCTGATGCAGAACGGTTAGACGACGGTGAGCATGTGCAGGCAAGCGCGCACCTGCGGCCGACGGCCCCTGAACCTGCTTTGCTTCTGGAGCGTCGAGTTCGGCGCTGCGCCCGTCAACGGTGCGCCGGTATTTTTCCGCGGTGAACCACCGGGACGGGACCGGTTGCGCCTCTGATAAAGCACGGCAGGTTAAACAGATTTCGCGCGCGAGGAAATGGCGAACCTAACGCAGACGGTCCTAAAGTCTGCCATGGCTCCGTCGAGAGGAAAGCGCGGCGCCGCCGGCGCCACCGCATAAAACACAGGCCCAATGTCACCAGGAGGATCAGGCACGGGATGAGGATCGCGAAAACGGTGCCGACGTTCGTTTTTCGGCGCGTCGTTTGGTAGGACGGGAGCGCGGACGAGGAGGACTCGGGATACGGGCCTTGCCTGTCGACATTCGTTATTAGTAGGTTGTATCTGGAACGGAATGCGGGAATTCGGAATTCGTACGGGGTGCTGCTGCTGTTGCTGCTGCTACTGGTTGTGGCTGGCGGACCGGTGGCGGTGGGTTTCGCCGAGCTTTGGGAGGCCGTACTGGGAGCCAATGTTATTCAAGGTCCATGGTTCAAACAATACTATTCTCCACCTTGCACTAGAAGCACCTGCGACCCTCGTAGCTGATGCCGCGGCCCTCGCGACTGATGCCGCGGCCCTCGCGGCTGATGCCGGTGGATCGCTGCTGAGAAGAGATGAAAAAATAGGCCGCTGGTCATCCGGGTCATCACATACGAGACAGTCGAGGCTTGTGTTTCGGAGGGGACAGATCCCGTACTAGCAGTGCCTTGGGTTTCGGTCGGGACAGAGGCAGTTGTACCCTGTGGGGGTGGGACTGCAACAAACTGGTTACACCCAGTCGCTGCAAACCATCAACATAGAATTCTCGTGATACTAGTAACACGCAAACGCACTTCCGTCCTGGATAGTGAAGGAATTCGACGTCGCGGTTGCCCCCGCGGCGTCCGTCAGCCGAGCAGCAACCACTGTCCCTGAAGACAGACAGACAGTTCAATCAGCGCCGGAGCACTAAATATTCGAGGATGAATATTACTGACCGGCGTCGAGGTCGACGGTCCAGTGGAACGACGTCCCCTGGAAGTCCCGAGGCTCTCGAGGGTGGACCCGTCGGGCGCGACGATGCTTTACGCAGGATTAGCGCCCAATAACACTCAAGTTGCAACTAAGGCGCACGAACCTCTGTGAAATGGCTTCTCAGGAATTGAGCATGTAGTAAAGGCATCGCAAGCGTACCAGCGTCCACGGCGCTGCATTACGCGCTCGATGAGAATATCCCTGTGCATGGTATGGGATGGGCGACTCACCCTTCCCGCCTTGCCACTGTAGGGGAACCGGCTCGCACGTCGCGGCTTTGGCGGTGCTGTAAATTAAGTCAGTATTGATCCGAGCCGCCGCTGTCGATCCCGGACGGACGCACACTGGATCAACGATGAAGGACGCCAGCGTAGGTGGGAGAAAGAAGAGGAAAAGGAAAGGGAAGAGGAAAGGGGAAAGGAGCGGCAGCACGACCGCCATGGGGGCGCTGGGACGCCGGGGAGAGGAGAAGCAAGAGGAAGCACGGCCGTAATCGTCGGCGCAGGTCGTGGTATTAATACAAGGCGTATAACGACCGCCAACTTTGCGCGTTATTAGGCATCGTAGATGGATGCCTGGGTCTACGGGCGTATCATCTCGAGTGTCAATGGGTTACTGCCTTTTTACGCACAACGGTGTCTTTTGATTCTTGAATCTGATAGTTTTTTTCGAGGCATCACTTACTTGAACATAATAGCATCTCCAAGTCGGAAAGCGCATCTTCGACCCGCCCGACGCGGATCCCGGCGCACGGTTTCTCGAGCCAAGAGAAGATCGAGAACTGCCATCCTGGCATTTCCATGGATCCAGATTCCACCCACATACTTTCCGAATCAGTGTCAACGCGCAATCGGGGTCCGGGGTAAAACGCCGAGTACTATGACTGATTTCGGAGAGCAAACTGTTCCGATAGAAGAGCAAACAGCTCGATCCCTCGGTCAGTTTAATGAAACCGACATCTGGTACCTTCATGAAGATTAAAAAAATTGGTGAAAACGGAAGAGGAGGAAGCGAAAGAGTATATACGAGAGTAGTGGGCGCCCCTCGAAGCGAAATGCTCCTCCGAGCGAATCAAACCATTCAGTGATTGGAGTGATTTACACTCAAAATCCCATAGAACTCTTATTCTGCTGGGCCAATCCCTCTGCGGTCTTCCAGGAGCATCGATAGTACATATTAAACCATTCCAACGCGAAAAAAAATGGAGAAAATCTAAGGAGAACGTGCAGTGCTAATGTTCATAGAGGAAGTGGCGGAGTTTGAATTGATCTGATGTCCATGCCTGCATTCGCTCCGAATTTTTGGGTAGCATATATTACTGTAGTAGCCCGTAGAGCTCCCCTTCTAAGTCCCACAACATTACGGTCAGTGCAGCGCGAGGAATCCGTGAATTTGCTCTCAAATTAATGTCCGGATGCGCTCGGATTTCTCCTGGGTGGTTTTCCCCAGTTTTTTTTTTTTTTACAGTCAGGAAGGGGTGAGGTGTGAGGTGTCGGGTTAATTTGCGTCAAATCCGAAGGCAATCCGATGAATAATTGGGCAAGAAATCAACAATGTTTTGCTCTTCTAGAACGGTTTGCTCTCCGAAATCAGTCATAGTACGGAATCCATGAATTCCATAGAAAATAAATGCGAGGCGCGCGGTCGCAGTCGCAGTTATCAAGCAGAACACGCCGTCCCCACTTCGGGATCGGCCCCGAGTTCGCCATCGACATCGCACATCGCACATAGCACATCGAAATCGCACACCGCACATCACCGCCTCGCCTCGCCCCGCCCCGCCCCGCCACAGCACCTCACCACCACGCGCGCCTCGCAACAAAACAAATAGCATTCTCGTCCCTAAACAGCCTACACAGCGACCGTCCGCCCCGGCGCGGGCACGAAGCGCGCGCGGAAGCGCCACTGCGCGCCGAGCTCGTACATCGCCTTGTCGAGCACGAGGTACTCCGTCACGCGGCGGCGCGCCGCGGGCACGGGCACGGGCGGCGGCTTCCCGCTGCCGCTGCCGAGCGGTGTGGGCGGCGGCGGCGGCGGCTGCGCCTCCGCGGTCGGCGCGGGCGCGTGCAGCGCGCGGCCGTGCGTGTCGTAGATCTCTACGCTCTGCGGTGCGTCAGCAGGAAATTCACGGAGAGACGGGACGGAGGGGAAGGGAAGGGAAGGGAAGGAAGTAAGGGACGCGGCGCGCTCACCTGCTCCGTATCGAAGCGCACGAGCGCCTGCACGCCGACGCGCGTCCCGCTCGCGGGGAGCGCCTTGTCGAACGCGCCGTCGGCGGCGCGCAGCGAGAGGATGCGCGTGGGGGTCACCTCGCGGTGGAAGGCCCAGACGTAGCGGTGCTCGGCGGGGCGCGCGCGCGCGAGGGCGGCGGCGTCGGCGCGGAAGGGGGGCATGGTGAGGGCGGTGATGCGCGGGGAGTCTCTGGGGGGGTGTGAGCGGGGCGGGCGGGGAGGGAAGGGGAAGGCATGGGGAGGGGAACAGGATGGAGTAAGGGCGGGGTGTGAAGAATAAGGGACGATGGGCGGGACGTAAGAAGGGGGTCTGCGGGTAGCGCAGCAGATAAGGGGAATGAGGGAGGCCGGAGACGAAGGCGGGGGTGGGGGGATGATGGAGAATAGTGCGGACGGGACGCATACGGATGCACGGAGGGTGGAAGGGGAGGAGGATGAGACGGGACGGCAAGAGGACGAGTACGCGGCAAGGGAGAACCCTCGAGGGCATGGGTAGAGAGGATGGGTGTTCCAGGTATTCGAGCCGCAACTCAAGCCCAACTGCGATCCTGACTCCAACGAACTTTGGACAGGATCATTCATGGCCCAATCTCACTGTCCCATTCCGAGCCGTGGTGGTAAAATGGGACGAGTTGGGGCTCGAGTTATGAGCGCAAAAACAGATGGAGGAACGAATGTATGTATGTGGAGGAGAGAAAAGGATAAAGGCCCGCCGCCAAAAGTCAAATCACCCTAAGAGGTGTGGCAGGCAGGGCAGGAAGGAGGGATACCCCTTCCAGGCCGCAGTATGATCCCAATTCAAGGACGTGCGATCTCGCGGAAAAGAGGAAGGAAGTCGGGGTGATGCCATATAAAGAGATGAGGAAAGGACGAATACGCACTGAGCAACGGCGGTGTTCAGCTTGATGTACTGCTCGAGCATCTCCTGGCGCATGGGGGCGACCCAGCTGGTGGACTTAAGGGACTGGGCCTGGAAAATGCCCCGGGCGTAGTGGAACAGTGAGGAGAACCAGTTACGGGTCCTGTCGAGCTTGACGCCCGGGAACGAATCGGACACGGCAATGTGGCGCATCCTAGCACGCTGTAAGCATTCTACACGCAGAGACAATATAGCGGGGCGCACGCGAATGCGTTCTTGCCCTCGTTTGTCATGTTTTTGAGGAACTGGGCGTACGCGGCGGCGACGGAGGGGTACTCGCGCCGGGCGCGGAAGCCCACCGCGTAGGGGATGGCGTGGTCTGATTGCGCGCATTATGAACGCGCATCCACCACGGCCGCGGAACGCACGCACCGAGCAGCGGGAGTTCTATGGGCGGCAGGAGGATGCCTTTTTTCTTGATCGACTCGCGGTAGTCGAGCATGGTCTTGAGATGCGCGACTTGGCGCTCCTCGTCGGACAGCTCGGGGGTGGCCGCCGGGTCCGGGGGCGCGAGGCGTTTCTCGACCCGGGCTTGGCGGGCTTTTTCGTGGCGGACACTCGCGAGGATGAGTCTCGATCGGAGGGTGTTCTGGCTGGGCAAGTTGGCGGGAGCGGGTGGCGCGGGGGCGGAGGCGGTTATTTGCTTGGGCGCGGGTTTTGTGGTCGCGGCGGACGAGCCTATTTGCTTGGGCGCGGTCGCTGCTGTCGGGGGGCGAGAGGGTTATCTGCTTCGCGGGTATCTTCTTACGCGGGCTTGGTGGAGGCATAGCGGCAGAGCGACGGGGTAAGCCGCCTGGCCAGCATTGGCGGAGGACTCGATTTGGCCGTGTTTTCGGGAACACTTTTCTGTTCCGTACCACCACCATGCCTGTGCGTCCACTCCATAATCCTCCCCGTCCCCGCGCTCACCTCCCCCCAGCGCCAGTCCCGCGGTCGTTCCTCCTCCTCGTCGCGCGCCGCCGCCCCCCGCGCAGCCGCCCCCGCCCCCGCCCAGTCCCGCGGCGCCACACCGCCGCCGCCCCCGCCGGGCCCACTCCCCCGCACGCCCCCGCCCCGCCCGCGGGCGCCGCCGCCGCAGGGCCCCCGCCGGCCAGGCCCCGGGCATGATGGCCCAAATGGCCGCGACGGCCGGCTCGGTCGCCATCGGCAGCACCATCGGCCACGGGCTCTCCAACATGCTGTTCGGCAGCGGCGGCGGCCAGGCTGCGGAGCAGGCGCCCGCCCAGCAGCAGCAGCAGCAGCAGACCGCCGGCGTCAGCTGCGAGATCCCCGCGAAAGGTCCGTCGCCGTCCGCTTTTCGCTTTTATCACCAACACCGCCGCAGACTTCACCATGTGCCTCGAGAAGGCCGACATACAGTCGTGCACGTACTACCTCGAGCAGCTCAAGGCCGTGCGTCTCCTCGTCTCGTCGCCGCCTCTTCTAACCGTCTACCCAGTGCCAAGCGGCCGCCGCGCCCTACTAAAATACATAAAACAGTTTTATCGGTCTCAGAGAATACTTTCATGTTGGTCACTCCAAATCGCGCCTGTTTAGCTGCCCGGTTTTTACAGCTCTGAATGTATCCTCGTTCAAATGTGCGCGCGGCCGAGGCTTGCGTAGCCCGCCCGCCCGGCATGTATTACTCAGTGTATCTCACGTCAGCTGTAAAACGCGCGTTCGCGCGGCATAGTGCGTAGCGCTACGACCACCACTTAACAAAGCCAACGCAGCATGGAGGGCTGCGTGCTATTCAGACTGGGTGTGGTTTCAAACGCGCGACGGAAACGATATCCATTATCCCTCAAGCTCTTGTCAGATTGAGAAACCCACACGCAGCTCTGAGAACTCCCGTTCTGCATGGCACGGCGCGACTGCTTTCGTAAATGTTGCTGGAGCTTTTCCATTTTTTTTCGGGCAACGATACAGGACAAAGAGCACGACGCCCCGCGCCGGATATAGTAATTATTGCTGAATGCCTACCTCCCACCCTCGGGACGACAACATCTTTCCTTGGTCCCCACCTAAAATCTTGAAAATATTGGAGTGCATAGAGGACATACTAAAGAGCCTAATTCCATGTGCCGAAGGGAATTGAACCATGGTACAGAAATAGCTATTTCGGCTGCGATCACTGCCTCTGTCATTTGGGGGTCTATGACAGTACCGCCCTGTAGGAAAGCAACAGTCCCGGTCACGGAACGCCCGTAAGTCTGTTTCATCTCTCAAGGAGCCTAAACTTACCTGAAAACCCACACAAAAGGCCTGTAGAAAATTCTCTGTTGCTGACTTGAGTGATGGTCACGGCCACGATGGGCCTCGTTGCGTTGCCCCCGGCAGTCGGGACATGTCACGGTGGTCGGGGTGTTGCCTCCCCACAGGGCGGTACAGTACTAGCGCGCGACTCGGTTGACGGTCGTTATAGCTCTGCATCATACTAATACTTACCCAGATCATAGTAGGCTTGCTTCTCCTCTCCCCAGCGTCCCAGTACCATGGCGGTCGTGCTGCCGCTCCTTTTCCTCTTCCTTTCCCTTCTCCCACTTACGCTGGCGTCCTTCATCGTTGTCCAGTGTGCGTCCGTCCGGGATCGGCAGCGGCGCTCGGATCAATACTGACTTAATTTACAGCACCGCCAAAGCCGCGACGTGCGAGCCGGTTCTCCTGCAGTGGCAGGGCGGGAAGGGTGAGCCGCGCATACCCCATACCCTGCACAGGGATATTCACCTGAGCGCGTACTGCAGCGCCGTGGACGCTGGTACGCTACGATGCTCTTACTACATGCTCAATTCCTGAGAAACCATCTTACAGAGGCTCGTGTGCCTTGGTTGAAATGTCATTGGGCCTAATCCTGCGCGAAGCATCGTGGCGCCCGACGGGTCCACCTTCGAGCCCTCGGGACGTTCACAGGGACGTCGTTCCGCTGGACGGTCGGCCTCGACGCCGGTCAGTAATAATTGATCACATTTATCCTCGAATATCTAGTATTCTGGCGCTGATTCACCTACATGTATCTGTCTGCAGGAACGGTGGTTGCTGCCCAGCTGACGGACTCTACGGGGTTGGCCGCGACGTCGAATTCGTTCACTATCCAGGCCGGAGGTGCGTTTGCGTGTTACTACTATCACGAGAATTCTATGTTGGGTTTGCAGCGACTGGGTGTAACCAGTTTGTTGCAGCCCCACCCGGAGCGGGTACAACTGCATCTGTCCCGGCCGACACACAAGGCGCTACGGGATCTGTCCCGGCCGAAACATGGCAAACCTCGTGTGTGATGACCCGGACGACCAGCGATATATATTTCATCTCTTCTCAGCTCCGAGCCGTCGGCATCAGCCGCGAGTATCGTCGCGGGCACTTCTAGCGCAAGGTGAGTAATCGTTTTTTTTGAACGATGCATATTGAATAACACATTCGCTCTCAGTACTGCCTCCCAAAGCTCGGCGAAACCCACCGCCGCCGGTCCGCCAGCCACAACCAGTAACAGCAGTAGCAGCAGTAGCAGCAGTACCCCTACTACGAATTCCGAATTCCCCCCAGATACAACCTACTAACAATAAATATGACAGGCAAGGCCCGTATCCCGAGTCCTCCCCGTCCGCGGCCGCGGCCTACCAAACGACGCGCCGCAAAACGAACGTCGGCACCGTTTTCGCGATCCTCATCCCGTGCCTGATCCTCCTGGTGATATTGGGCCTGTGCTTTATGCGATGGCGCCGGCGGCGCCGCTCCCCGGAGCCGCCGCAGCCTTTAGGGCCGTCTGCCATCTACCGAGTCGCGCGCCGCGAAAGCTATTTAACCGCTCGTGCTTTATCAGAGGCGCAGCCGGTCCCGTCCCGGTGGTTCACCGCGGAAAAATACCGGCGCACCTTTGGCGGGCGCAGCGCCGGACTCGACGCTCCGGAAGCAGAGCAGGTTCAGGGGACCGTCGGCTTTGGGTGCGCACTTGCCTGCACCCACGAACCTCGCCGTCGTTTAACCCTCCCCCTTCGTCATCAGCGGCACAGGCGTCCACGCCGCAGTGGTTCAACAGGCCAGAATATCGGCGCGCGTCTGGGCGGCGCACCGCGGCGCTCGGAGAAACCTACGAGGCGGACACGCAGCGCCCCACGCTGAACATCGCGACCAACACAGCGGCGGCGCGCGCCGCCCCGCAAGGCGCATTCACGCCAGGGACGAGCACAGCATTCGCCCCTGGCGCTGTGTACACGCACACGTCCGCCGACTCCAAATCGCCCGTCGCGAACCCTACTAGCTCCGAGTCGACGGCGGCGTCCGCGGCGGTGCGGACGCTCCAGGCGCAGATACACGCGCTGATGGAGGCAAACGCCGTCCTGGCCAATTTGGCGAGCCCCCCCGGTGGAGCCGCCGCCGCCGCCGGCGTATGTGTAGTATCCTAAGAATGTGTATGTATTTCGTGTATTTTGTTGGTGGAAATCCACTGGCAGCAGTTGTTTGAATTCTGGATGTTGGTTGCTTTTGGCGGTTTCGTGTCGGGTTTCCCAGTCTTCAAATTTCTGGTGATGGTGATGGAATTTGCTTCGCCCTTATGCAGAGAGCTATGTAGAGACTATGATTCGTGGGCCAGGGATTTATGAGCATAATGAAGACCATCAATGTGGTTGCATCAGTGGCGGTGCAGCGGGTCAATTTCGGGGACATCGGTCCGACCCCTCTCGTTCTCCTTCCTCAAAAAATCACCGGAAACAGCTCAAACTCTTTTGGAGAGGCGATGATATATTCTCGAGGCCTCTGCGGTAATATTAATTTCTTGAGCACCGGCAAGACTCAGAAGGACACTACTAATGGTGTATGCGTCAGCTGTGGATGTGGATCCGAAACGCGGAAATTCGACTGGGACGCCCTCTCCTCGCCACACCTATCTTTGTTGGAAACCAACGACCCCCCGCCTGACCGTGATACCCATCGTCTTCGCAGCATCGTCTCCGAGGGACGCGCACATACGAAGTGGCTCGACGACCGAATCGCAGGTCTTCAGGCAGAGCTCCGGCGGCTCATCCCTGAGCGCGATAAATTGGACAAGAATGTCCGTCAATTTACTTGTATCGTCTCCCCGCTTCGTAGCGGGATTCCGATGACTTCTTTCCGCCATATTCCTGACGGAGGTGTCTGTCGTCGACATCGACACTCCCGTGGAGACGGCTGTTGCTGCTGTTCGGGGGCAGTTCATTTCAGCCAGGTATGCCGTCGCTGGTGGGCCGTCGCCCTGGATCTTCCTCGTCTTTGGGCGGTGATTGCCCTCGGTCTCAACGCTGAATTTTGGGGAGACTCGGACACGGCTTCCCTGCCGATGCTCGAACAGCAGCTGCAGAGATCGGGGCACCAACCTTTGACCATCCGATTCAGAGCTTTCCCCCGCAGACACGAAAGCTCCCAAATTGCTGTGCTCGACATGCTTGTGCGGCACTCCTCGCGCTGGGAGAGCGTCACCCTCTCTATTCCGCCAGAGTTATTTCCCCGGCTGGCTGCCGTTGAGGAGAAGCTCCCCTGCTTACACTCCCTCCGCATCGAAATCGACAGAGACAGCTCCGAACCCTATGTGTCCAATGCCTTTAAACTCGCTCCTAATCTGCGAAATGTGTACTGGAGGCACAATATAACGTGGCCGTCCAATTTGCCACTCCAATCTTCCCAATTGCAGCAGTATCGAGGAGTAAATGATCGAGAAGCTCACCTTGAAATTCTGCAGTCGGCATCCCGACTTATTGGATGTTCCTTGATCCTCCTGGTCGAACCCGGCGCCTCACCCGACTCCCATTGTACATCTACCCCAACTACTTCATCTCTTTGTATCAGACCCCGACTTCCTTCACTGGCTCGAAACCCCCTCACTCCAGGAATTGGCCGTCTTCGGAAATCTGGATCCTGTCCTTTTGCTCTTGCGTCGTTCTTCTTGCTCACTAAGGAGACTAGTATGCCATTCATGCACCGCAACCGCTGCGCTCATCACCATGCTGGAAGAGTTTCCGTCAATTACGGACATTTCTATTCAGTGGTCCTCGGAGTCGGACGTTGAAGCTTTAATTTCGCGGCTTGCGGATGACCAGAATTGTAGTCCCAGCCTCGAATCCATTTCATTGGAGATTGGTCTGCTGGCGCCGAACTCCAATGAGAGCATTTTCCTGGATGCTGTGGAATCGAGGTGGCGCGGGTTGCAACTCTGTTTCATCCCAACCCACTATTCGCGTCTCAGCGGAGAGTTGCCGCATTAAACGCTGAGGGGCTCGATTTGACACTGGTGAATGGGCGCATGCCGTGGGCTCCCGAAGAGTTCGGCCTCTGATACAGACAACTGAGGTATGATACTGCAATATTTCCCACCTTCCGATTTCGAACTGATGAAGGACTCGCTAGATGCAACAAAAAGAAATATGTGTTTTATACAGTATGTATGCCCGAGAATCAAGAAAAAATCCAAGATACAAATATGAACCGGTGATACAGGCAGGGAAAGAAGTGCAAATGATGGAGGCGATGATTAAGATGCTATAATGTTTGTTCAGAGTGCTGAACACCCTGGTCTTCTCCTTTCTGAAGATCGTTGGACATCCTCTCAGCCCTTTCACAGGAGCGCTTGGCTGTTTCGGCGGAGGATAATTCCCGGATATTCACGGATAAACTTCCCAGCATCGGCATCCCGGTTTTCGTGTCCAGGACAGCGTGCAGGGGTAATTCGATATCTTCAGGGACACAGGTTAACTTCCACTCTCAGATTATGAACTCGCTACGCACTTGTTCCGAAGGTATTGCCACCTTGCATTTTCAACAGCGTGCTCAGAGGGTACGGATCTGTTATTGCCAACCGGGAAGTAGTTGGTTTTGGCCAGGTGGATCGATGCTTCACTTCAAAAGTGACTTCAGAGGTTTCACTGATCCTTGTTCTGTATTTTCTGTGAGTTCGCCGCAGCAGCTATTTACTCGGTGTCGACGTACGGGGTCAAATTTTGTTGCCAAATAGGGTTCATTTGGCCTTTTACGACGCTCGTCTTCAGCCGATCTTTGATATCCGTTATCTTCACGCTGACATAGGCAATCGGAGCCTTGCTAGAGTGTTTCGGAAGAGGGAGTGAAGTGGCAGCATCGACTGGAAAGGGGACGAATATTGTCAACTAAGCAGCTCCACACTCCGGGCTACTGCGGGCCGCATGCCGCGGATGCAGTTTACTCACTGTGAAATTGGATGCGCTTCGAGTAGAGGGTTCCAGCCATTGAAGATGTGTAGGGGGGAGGGTGGAATGCGTGGAGGATAGCACGCAATTAACCCTACAGCCGTGGTCTAAATACCACACACAAGGCTGTGCATGCCAGGGTAATCCGCTCCCTACAGCCGGGATACAGCTTTCGGATCTCCCTCGCAGTATTACTCCGATGCCGATGACTGCGATCGACTTGGCTGCCTGCGCATGGCTGAACGGTGAGCACCAGAGCTGTACACGGGGAATCCAGACTCCACGCCGACGAGGGGCCTTCGTTGGGCCTTCGAACGGCGTCAATCTGTTACAGCAAAAAAATACAGCCCGGAAGCACATTTCACGACAGGAATCATATGATGGTGGTGCTGAAATCAGAATCGGATGCGCGCTGGTTCAACGTTGGCATTCAGCCTTTTTCACACGTGATCACACTTCTCACTTGGCTGCGCATTGAGGCTGCGACCGCCGACGGCCAGACGGTAAGGAATCCGAAAGCTGTATTGCTCTTCGTCATGCAGGATGAGCAACATCCATCGATTTTGTCACCCGCCGGTTTACAACGGCGACGGTGAGTCATTCATGTGAGTGTGATGACCCGCAGCCCACGGACACGGACCGCGCACGAAGGACTCGGAAATTGAGAGGAGAAGACTGGTAGAAAATGGTCTACTATTAGATAGAGGGTGGTACCGCTATGCGGTCCCGTTTATTCGCCACCAACCAACGCCCCACTGGGCTTTAACTTACTTGGGACCGTCGGCTTGGGCTCGGATGAACATTGACAGTAAACGCGTGTTTCTCGCGTATTCTGAGGGTTCTTGGGAACTTGTTAATACTAAGCCTTAGCGAGTGTCGCACAGTTTTGAGAAAGTTTTTGGCGGGCAGTGGATAAATGACCGAAAGACAATAGAAAGGTCCGTAACAGCGAGTTTACAATTTTTTTCGAGCCCGAAGGTATGTATGGGAATCTGGTGGGTGAATAAGCACAGGTCTAGAGTGTTCGATAGACCACGAACATCACATTATGTAAACTGTGTAGGAAACAATCATTTAGAGTACTATAATAAGAGAGTTAACGATAGGACATGGACCAGCGAATGCGAGGTACGGTGTACAATGGCTGTGGTGATACAATTTAGTGAGCCTGAAACTTGGTAAGTCGGGGAAAGAGTGTGGAATTATTCGTCCATCCGCTTGATGACAGTCATTAGACCGGGAACACCTTTGGCTTGGTCCAGCGCGACGGGACGATGTGGGTCTGCACGATCCGAACGAGTTGCCGAAGCAGTATATGATATCTGCGAATAGCCAACGGATCAGCGTGTTATGCATGGAATAGGGGCGAGTTTACTTGGACTTTGAAAGTTCCATTAGGTCGATGCTTCGGGCCGCAGATCGTGCAGCTCCATCTGAGTAGGATTGCGAAGTTAAGGAAATGTAGAAGGAACTGGAAAAAAGACGCACTGTTCGTCCACCAAAGCATTGGCGCCGAAGAATTCCGCCTCCTCCAACAACGTATTCCGCGTCGCTCTCAGTAGCTGGGCTACGTTGACCGCCCCGTCGCAGATGAAAACATCGTTGTGGTGCAGTGGCTCGCGCTTTGGACTGGTCACCGCCTCCAATACGCCGGGATGTGATTGTGGATTTTCGCCTGAAGAAGACTGTATGTGCCACGGTTTGACCTGGTCGCTTGCCCGCCTCATTTTGATGAATATGTTCGCGACATTGGCAATTCCCAACGGTGGGGCTCGTTTAGAGGGCGACTCCGGTGCAGCTGCGGTACCTGGGGTAGCTGGTGCTTTTCCTGCGCTGTCACTGCCACTCTGGGACCGAAAGAGTCTGGATGTGCGCTTCGAGGGCGGCGATGCAGGAGGAGTACTAGTCTTGGAGGATTCGGGGCTGCGAGTGCGGAAGATGTTCATGGTGGAAAGGACTGAGAGTTGCCGGCCACAACGTGTTCCTTCGCAGCATCGGCGTTAACACCAAACCGGGGTAATCACCGATTGTCTTGGGCGCTTGGCGACGGAAGCTAATTTTAATTCTCCGCAATTCGGGACTTCCCGTTCAAGGCCGCAAACTTTATACGTCGGAACTATGTGGAACTGCAAATCAACGAATTCCTCGAACAGAAAAAAATGCGGTCTGCATTGGATCAAGGGACATCTTGACAGCGGCGCTCGAAAAAAAAATTGGAAAATTATAGGCGAGTGATGGTCAGATTCCCACAGGCTAACTAAGTGCACTGTGTGAGCTCGTGTGAGAGAGGTTGGGAGGCTCGACGAGGCACGAGTCTCGAAGATCGTAGAGCCATGTTGTAGACATCAAGGCGCTGGTGACGAAGATCCAATTCCGTCAACGACTTCAGGAACGGTAGGTTGTGGTTGTCGCCCGAGATTGACAACTCGGCTAGACGAAACAATTGGCTAGGCACAATCCCGGTAATAATCCTACTCATAGGGGACCCTCTTGCGGCACTCAAGAAGGACCGAAACCAGGGCATCGGACATAGCGTCGAGAATAGCGGTTGGTATGTACTGGAGAGTGTGGCAGGCGCAAAGGACCCGTGAAGAAGGCCAGTGTCCAGACTAGGTGGGAAAATGTAGATGACTATAACTTGAAGATTGTCAAATTTTGTAGTTGGATTGAAGCCGGAGCAACCGTCCAGTTCGTCGTTTTAATGCAGCCAGTCGGAGGGCGTTAGCAGTAGAGAGCTGAGGCCGCACGGTAATTTCTTGCAGACAGACGCTACAAACGATCAGTTGTAAGATTATTGGACAGGAGACGGGTTCAACCCGGGAGGTGATTGAGGGCAAGAAAAATATTCCACTCCGCCAGCGGTGGAGATATCATGTGAGGGCGCGCGGAAGCTCAAGTCCAATAACTTGAATAAGAAGATTCATCCTCTGCACATACCGCGTCTTCCCGCGAACCTCGAAGGGCAACGAAGTCGCCGAGATCTGCCCCCTAATTAACGGTCCACTGCCCAGAGGGCACGCGCATGTGTCACCGAACATGAGGCCGAAAGTCAAGTCCCGGGAAATGAAATCGATGTGCTTTGAGGGCGTCGGTGGGAGTTGGGTGGGAGTGGTTCGTGTGGCGGTACCGGGAGAGACCGGGAGCTGTTACCCGATCAGCGGACTTTCAAACCTCTGATGGTCGTCTCCAACTTTCAACTTCCATGCACTGTGGGCCTTTCGATCTTGGCATACCTTCGGGGGCTTCAACCATCCGCATTGAGCAAAGGTTTGTAAAGGATTCGGCGGACTGAGACTTCGGGCTACCCAATCCTAGACTCGTCGGAGTCCGCCTAGGCGTTGCCTAGGCGACTAAGCTCTTGAGCTCCTAAAATTCATTCCTCAAGTCGACCCTTTGTAGGCCCCACTTGTACACAAATTTCACTGAAACTCCACCCGTCGCCGGTTCTCATTCATTTCTTCGTCGATGGATTGTATGTATATCATCTCCCTTCATGTCCGCCTTGTGGACGGCGCTTGATGCTCCGGAGTGCGCGTTTGTTCCTAATCTGCCAGTCCTCGATATAAGTCATCACCCCTGTCTTTGATTTTCTGAGCACCCGCGCTAAGAATGCAAGAGAGCCTAATCAGGAAACGCCTACATCCTTCTCGGTCAAGTGTGGTAAATGGCAACCTAGTGCAACAGCTATACTTTCTGGGGGTGTTTACGTCAGGTCTCGATAGCGTCTAAAATCTATCTGTTCCCCAGATTTTCACCGGCGGAGCCTCGGGAATCGATTCAGGTTAGTTGAGCTTACATTCCAATCTTCGATACGGCTGTAGAACTTAATGGGTATTAAATCGTTATTGAATCTATTCCAACAGCTCTAGTAAGTAGCGGAACTCCCAGCGCCGTATATCAGGCACGGCGTCCGAAATACCTCGGACCTGATAACCATGGGTTCCAAATTTAACGGAGACACACCCATGTTTCAATCTCTGATACGGCTGTCTCCTCGCTCGATGGGGAGTGCATTTAAGAAAATTAAATTTCTTAATTGGCCTCGGGCTCGGACTCGCACCAGGATATGTTTGGCCTGGCATTCGCCGACATTCACCCACACTGCCGCTCTCCGCGCGCGCCATGACTCCTCCTCAAGTCATGTCTAAATCCACTGCGGATCTCCGAAAAAACCGGGCGCTGTGCGTATTTTAACCGCGTCCATTCCAGTCCATTCCGGTGGGGCGATCGTATCGTGCCTGGCCCGTATGTGTTACAATCCGCCTCTGGCAGGGCCGGCGAAACCAAGGCGAAATAGACAATACACGACATTGGACAACCATCTGATCCTCTGCGCTCCCGGTCACGGTTGTTAAAACAACATGCGTTGACAAGTCGGTACCGGGCATCGCGACTACCGGCCGCCGCTTATTTTCGCTGCGGATCACTCGTGGATTGCCTCGGTCACAACAACTGCTTGATTCGGAATGAAGGCTGCGTATGCTATGTATCTCCTGCACTGGCATTCATTTGCCAGTCGAGTCATACCTGTAACAACTGGCATCCACAACACCCTTTCCATTCAGTGCGCGCTGTATGTGTACAATTTAATCCCACGTCGCCCGATATGAGCTCTCCGCCAAGATTAGCGATCGTTCCCACGGACCCGTCGCGCCCAACGCCGCTGAAAAAAAATTGAAACAAAGAGCAAGCAAAAAAACGCGGCTGATAATGTCGCCGCTGATAATGCCGAGCAGCGGTGATGTTTCCTGAAAGCTGTACCTGCCCGCGCTTTGACCCGTGCAAGCTGCGGACGACGGAGTGATTAAATCCGGATCCGCTTGCAGCAAGTCCCGGCGACCTTTCTGAGGATTTTTTTTCTGGGCCGACGCCGTGGACTCCGATATGGACGCCGTGTACTCCGACCCAATTACGTCGATTGTGGCCGACTCCAGTCTCCAAATACGCGTCGTCGACGCGTCGCTTAGTTCTTTTTGAGCAGGAGTCGGAGAAAAAAAAAAATTCTATCCCACCAGTCCTGAAGCACAAAATATTCAGTGCTAAATAACATCCTGTGTATGTATGTGTAACTAGTTTAATAAGTAAAGTGTACCTGGAGTTGCCAGCCAATATAAGTCACTAAATAAAAAAATCTAATCTAACAAGCAGGCAAGGGAGACGGAAGCGAAAACGAAGGTGGGGTGTAGTATTCAACGAAGAAGGAAGGTGAAGGCTCTAATGGCAGGGGTCGGTATGAATACAGTGGAAGGAGCGAAGGTGATACATTTTAAGCTGGTGTAATTTTTGGGTTGCACGACGAGAGCTGGGTGGCGGGTGGCGGGTGGTGATACAGCGGACACCAGTATTGCGCCGCAATAATGTAGGGGTGTAGGGGTAGTAGTGTGTGTTCCAGATCTGTCCGGTAGAATAGATTAAGATGCAGATGCGCTTCCTGTAAGACGAGGATATAAGTAATCCGGCGGCGCACGTACAGCGCGACTCGCACCCACCATTATATCATATCCGTTGCGGAAGCAGATCCACGACGCGGCTCGCCTTCACCTTGGCGCCGCTCGTCCCGAAGTATCTTTCGCTCATGAACGACCAGTGCAGAGAGCCTACGATCCAGTCCGCGAGGCCGTCGACGTAGATGGACACTTCACGGTCGATCTTGGGCCCCCACGACGGGAGCGACGCGCGGTCCTCGATGAAGCGGTCGATGGACTGCTTGCACATCTCCCCGACAAAGTCGACTGCACTCTGCAGGTCGAGCCCCTGCTCGTGCATCACCACCGGGATCATGTTGTGGGTGTCACCCTGAAATAAGGCCGCGGTGAGTAAAGAAAACGCGGAGGGGAAAGGCAGGGGTAAGTACCTTGGATTGCTCGACGTTGTACGAGAAGATGTCCTGCGCCACAAGATAAGTGAGCACGCGGTTTGCCACACGGAGATGAAGGACATACGTTCGACCACGTTACGAGGTCGTTTGCAGCTTCGCCGAGACTCGCAATAAGCGGGTGCTCCATCACCTCGTCGGGGATGGCTAGGTTGTTTGAGTACCTGGTGAAGAGGTTAATTAATACCGGCAGGCCAGGGAAAGAAGGCGCAGCAAACTCACTCTATCAATACGAAAGACGGCTTGCATCCTGTCAAGACCATGAGTACACGTCAAATGGGGCGAGTGCGGGCGGCTTACCAGACGTATCGCGTCGGAGGGCAATGTACGACTCGAGATCGGGGATGACGCCGGAGTCGCGGTCGAGCGCCTGCTGGGTGACGCTCTGGAAGAAGAAGTCGAATGTCTCGATGAAGCGCTGGCACGTCCCGGGCGAGGCAGTGAGGATCATCCGCTTGTAGAAACTATGCGAAATGGTTAAGCTTTGCGTGCGATCGAGAAGGGGGGACGCACTCTCTCGTCATCTTCCCGACGCGCGCAGGGGAACGATAGGTGTGCGGGTGGTAGAGCGAGTTGAGCACGACGTCGGCGGTCGTTTGTGTGCCGCGCGTGTCCATGTCGTCCGAGACTGTCACGCGTGTAATGAGCATTTGTTATCCGGAGGAAATACTCCACGAGCACTCACGATTGTCGAGGTGGAAGAGGTAGGTGAGGAAGTCGTTGCAGACCCGCAGCTGGGGCGCGCCAGCATGGGGGTAGCACATGGCGGTGAGGGTCCCGGCCTTGAGGCCATGGAACTTTGCGCGCACTTTGCCGCTGAGGTTGTCGCCCTTGAAAAGCCACTTTTTCGTCTCGACGGTGATTTGCTTGCGGTGGCGGCTAACGCGTATGGGGAAAGTGCAGTGCGAGACGAGGTCGGGGAGCACGAATTTGGTGGCGGCGGGGGCCTTGGAAGGTGCAGAGGAGGAAGCCATTGGAAAAAGAAAGGGAGGGCGAGGTAGAATAGCCGAAGCCGAAAGCAAAAGAGGATGAGAGATGAAGGGGGGGGGACGGAAGTAAAAACGCGTCAAGTTATAGGAGTCATGTACCACAGCGTTTATATATACCGATCGGGTAGCGTCCCGAAACGGCAGAATAAAGTTTTCAAACTTCCCGCGTAACTGTGAGACGTCTCCGTCTTCTGTCCGGGGGCAAATTCGGGTTAAGTTCCGTTGATACCGATATACAGGGTGTCACAGCCGAACAATACGCCGGGCAGGGAAAATTGTCTGCGGAACGGCAAGGTGCGAAATGCGCGCACATAGGGTTGTCGCAAGGTTGTCGTAAAATGCCCGGGCCATCGAGATTGCCATTGTCACGGCGATCCGTCAGGGTTGGCTGGCCGCTTGCATGTTTTTTCGGGTCAATGTCAGCCGGCGGGCGTTGAGTCAGAGCGTACCCCGGCGCCAATGGCCGAATGGGTATCTTTGGCGCAAAACATGGCCGTATGTGTTGTTTCAGGTTGCCAGCCCTGAGTCTCGCACGCAGGACCAGACGTAGCACAGCGATGGTAAGGGGAACCAGTACCACTGGTGGTCGATGCAGGTAGCAACAACTATCAGTGTCGCAGTGGATGATGCGTTCAGGCCGCTGGCGGATCGCCTTTGTTTGCCTCCGTTTCCCACGCCTATTTTGGCTATCCCCATAATTCGACGGAGGTATCGGTCAGATTTCAAATTTTCAAATTATACCGCCACCCACACGGCAAACATACCCATTAGTCTTGCCGCTCGCGGATCCCGCCCACAAAAAATGCACACCGAAGCAAGACGCGTCTAAACCATATCTAAGAACAAGCTCGAATCGCGCTTTTTTCGGGTCGATCCCAGCAGCCTAGCACCCTTTTATATTATAGCTCGGGCCACCTGTTCAGCGAAGCAATTGACAGGAAATCCCTTTTACTAGACGCGGTGGAGGCACGCCACAGAGGGTCGATTCATTGATCCGGAGCGATACGGCAGCGGGCATGTTTTTTTATATTGTTTGTAGGCGCATAGAATGTTTTCCCGAGACACGCTATAATGCAACCGTGGGGCTGTGGCTTTGACTGGAATGATGACGCGGATGTCGTGGTCCGTGGACGGGCTCCTCAGTCGATATGTCGCATTCATCAAAATGTTGACGCAGGTACAAGTCCACAGCCCGGGAGCTGATAACGCTGCGGGAGCAGATCCATACGATGCGCAAAGTCACAGAGAATTGATATTCGGACGAGAAAACCGACAAAAAACAACTATACAAGCGGGAGGGAGGGTGTGAATTGCGGTACCTCTCCGCCCCGTCGAAATCGGGCCGCAGAGGAGCGGGCGAAAACGCAACGGAAAAGTTCGGAATGTGGGAAAACCGACCTCAGTCCCGGGCAACGAACGCCGACGCGGGGGCGTATGGACGTAGGGCCTACGTGGACAGGAGATGGACATGCATCGAGCAGTTTGTTGGGGAGGACTGGGTAGACTGTCTTGGTCGTTCCTTGGTTTCGGCGGGAAGACTGTAATAGTACCAGAAATACATATGCATCAGATTGATTGCAATTGATACTTACCCCAGTATGCCGCAGCCACTGTATAAGGTTCAGGTCGAGGCCATGGGAAACCCGAGGCTATACCTGAAGCCAGCTAGGAGGTCCGCCGACGAGGCAAACCGAGTCTAAAACCCATAGTTAGTGAAACGAGTCACGCCGGAGTGTAAATAAATTACCGCGGGCGCACGTAGCGATTGAAAGGGGGGAGATTTAGTATCGCGGAGAGCGGGTTTACACTCTGAAGTGTAAATGAATGACGGTAGGCGCACGTAGGCGGGGATCCTGTGGCGCAGCGCGGCGGCGGGCTTGGCACTTGCACCCCGGAGTGTAATAAATTGCTGCGGGCACGCGTAGACGGGATTTTTGTGGCGCTCAGAGCGCACACACTGAACGGAGAGTGGGCTTACACTGCATAGCGTTCTACGTGCGCCCGCAGCACGTATCAATGCAAAGAGACGGAGATTTTGTGGATACGTTGGCCCTGGGCTCGACGTCCGAGTGGCGGGCCGGGAAAGGCAAGGTAGATGCGGGCGAGTCGCTGTCGGGAGCTTGAACGATGGAGACACGGCTAGACACGGAGTGGGTAGAATCACAGCGATTTCTGGCAAGATGATTGAACCTGAAGGACCCCTGTGGCTTGTGCAAGGTGGCGTGTCCCGGCAAAATTCGATGTTTGTGCTACGCCCTGTTGAACCTTGACTGAAGCATGATTTCTGGAGACGTCGTCCGACTCTGGCTCGGGGTTTGCTCGGGGTTCATGTGGTGTTCATTGCCAATTGGGTGTTGAAGTTGACTTAGTAGCGGACCTTGATTATCAAGTTTTACTCAGAGGCGTGATCGGGGTGGTTGTATATAGTCTTGTCCAGAACATCGGATTCCCAACGATGGTTGCCACAGCAAGAGGTGGGAGTTGCCTGAGACACCCGTGTATTGACCTATTTAGGTCGGAGGCTAACGAGCTGTTAACCAAACACACGGTACGGACTGGCGTAATCAGGAGAGTCAATTATTCAATCATACCACGCCGAATACATACGCGAATAGTCCCGGCGCAGCAGTTTGATAACTATCTGGCTTCCATACGAGAAGAAAAAAACAAATTCAACAAAGCACGAAAGCGAGACAAGATTTCAAAGAAAAGCGGTCAAACAATATCATATTTATATGACGGTGGGGGCTCCTGTTTAGGGAGGGTACCAAAACCAGAGACAAATCAGCCATGGTAGACGCAAGCCATTACAGGAAGAGCTCACCTTTACCTTGTGCATAAACTGAGCCTTCCGATTCGGCACTTTCGTCTCTGACTTCCCCCCCTAGTCCACACATTACGAACCGCTGCACGACTCGACCAACCCATGAAACTTTCTCGAAGGCATCCGATCATCTCCGCCTCCACCACTCGATCGCCCGTCCGCGCGCGCACAGGAACGTGTTTCATGCCCGAACACACATAGGGGCGTGTGAAACGTACGCAGGCTGCTCCCGAGTAGTCATGGGCTCCCCGTGGCGGTTGAAATACGCGCGACGGGTGTAGACCGCGATATGAACGTGGGGAAGACATAATTCCCGGCGTCTGATCTATACAGCTGTGGTTGAGGGGAAAGCAAAATTGAGCAGATAATGGCATCAAAGTGGATCCGCTTTCTCCCGAGGTGGCATGTCCCGGTGAGCCAGAAATTCGTTTTTTTTTTGTTGCCACACCCTGCCGAACCTTGAACGTTGATTTCTGGGACAGCTCGAAAGGTCGTAACTTGGTGGGTGGCATAGGCCTTGATGATCATAAGACGTGGTTGCTTTGAGACAGCCGTGCATTTGACTTGTTTATTTCGGAGGACAACAACCTGTGACGCAAACACAGGCTCTCCACAGCAGTTCGCTGAGGGTTAATTGCCGAGGGCCGCCCAATTTGCACTATCTCTCTCTTGATGCCGCCACGACGCTCCTTTGGCCCCGACGAGTCTGCCCTCGACGACAGCCCCGAATCCCCAGAGCCAACTGGCGTTCGCAGGCTCATCGGCCGCATCTCCTTCGGGAACTCTCTACATCGTCCCAGCTTCGCGTCGCGCTGGAGAAATAGCTCCAATGAAGAGGGCATTACTACGCCGGGCACGGAGAGGCCCCCAATCCCGTCCATGATGCAGTCGTCTGCCGAAACATACGCGACGCCCCTCCCAATCCTCTCCATGATTGTGCTCTCTATCGTGAGTCCTACGGACCCCTGTTCAACACCGGTGTAACGACCTTGAAGACTATGCTCGGTGAATTTCTATCTGCCAACGTTTCGACGCCGTTTGTCCTGTTCATGGTCAGAGGTGCGCTACGCATTCGTTACGCCGACCCATTCCGCAGTGGTCTGACGCGCAACAGGTTTCGGTGAATTCACGGAGGCGGACATCGCGTTCTGGACGGGCATACTTGGTACCCTCATTTTGCCCTAGGCCCCCTCACACCGCCTAATTGTAATCCCAGTATCCACTTTTTTCCTGACACAATTTCTCACCGCGATCCTCTGGGTGCGTCATTCCTTACCCGTGCCCGTTCCGTAATTTGACGCGTCACAGGCCACGGTCGCGGACCGCCATGGCCGCCGCTTCGTGCTCGTTGTCTCTCTGCTAGGCAGCGCGGTCACTTGCGTCGTCTTTGGGACGTGCAGGACCCTCGAGGAAGCCATCTGTGTGCGCCTACTCCAGGGCGTCTTCGCCGGTGCCGTCGGTGTCGCGCGCGGATCCGTCTCGTTCGTCACAGATCCCACCAATGAAGGTAGAGCTTATGCTATCATGGGGTACGGGCACCTCTTCCACACAACTCGCTCGTTCGCTGATTCATTTGCGCAGCTTCTGCTGGGGCATGGGCGGTGTGGCGGGTGCCATCGTCGGGGGCTCCTGTGTGTATCTATCCATCCACGCTCTCGCTCGCTCGCTCTGATTCATTTCTTTCCAGTTGAACGGCCCGCCGTCAAATGGCCCGGCGTATTCGAAGATACCCTATTCGTCACGTACCCGTATCTCCTTCCTTGCGCTGTTGCCGCCTCAGTCACCCTTATCGGTGCGCGCGCCCTGGACCCACAGCAAAAATAGCGCTAACCCACCCTTTTAAATTTACATTTCATTTAAACCAGGCTCAATCCTGGCCTGCTTCCTCGGCCCCGACGGCGGCCCCCGCGAGGGGCGTATTCGCCTCCTCGAGAAGCCCGAAGACGCGCACCCGCCCATCTCAGAAGAAGACGCGGAGGAATCGCGCCCGCCGACGCCGGTGTTCGAGGAAGACGGCGAGCGCGCGTCGCTCGCGGGGACGATCCGCCGCAAGTTCTCGGGGTATTTTGCGAAGCGCGTGCCCGACGCGCCGTCGCTCGCCGGGTCGCCTGGAATATCGCAGACGGCGCCTGTGCGGCTCGACCGCACGCGCACGTTTTCGCGCACGAACGGGTCCTCGTACGGCTACGCAGGGAGCTTCCGCGCGCGGCTCGCGAGCAACGCCACCGCGGCGACGAACCGGCGCGGCAGCAACGCGACTTCGACTTTCGGCACGCTGCGCCGGCGCCACGGGAGCACCGCCGAGCACCGCGACTCGACGACGAGCGACCTCAACTTCGCGCAGCGGCTGCTGATGGCGAACGAGAACGCCGTGACGAACATCGCGGATCTGTGGGTCGCGGCGGCGATGAATGTGGACGGGGACAACGAGGATCCGTTCGAGAGCGATTCGGAGGAGGAGGAGGGTACGGAGGGGGAAGACCTGCTCACGCCAACGCCGGCGCGCCGTGCGTCCGCTGCCCGCCGGTCTTCGGGCGCGACCGTGCAGCGCCCGTTCAGGCTCGGCTCCCCGCGGCGCGGCTCCACCACCGCGCGCCAGTCGTTCTCCCAGCCGCTCGACGGCTCACCCGCCGCGCGCCGCTTCTCCGTCGGCGTCCCCAGCATCTTCGCCCACCCCGGCGTCCGCACGCCGCCTGCCGTGCTCGACGCGCAGCAGCTGTTGCGCGCCGAATCCGAGGCGGAGGAGCCGGGGCTGGAGCCGATTCTCGAGTCGCGGCGCGCGTCGCTGCACGATCCGTTCGCGCAGCACGAGGTTGATCTCGAGGCTGGGGTCGCGCCCGAGGCGCCGCCGTCGATGGCGAGCCAGCTGCCGGTGTTGGTCATTGTGCAGTACGGCTTGTTGGCGCTGCACACGACCACGCACGACCAGGTGTTCCTCTCGTATCTCGTGTCGTGTGTCTCTTTCTTGTTTGTTGCTGAGCAGAATTTCATTTCAATTCTATCCTAGGGGCTACGACGAGGGGGGGCTGAATCTCGAGCCAGGACATTTTTCGCAACTCAGTGAGTTTTTTTGTGTAAACTCGGGTCAATTGACTAACGATCTGGTTGCACAGTTGCTCTGATGTGCCTGGCACAGATCGCATATCAGTTTTATCTGTACCCGTACGTCTTTTTGTCCTTTGTCTTTCCCCTTTGTTGTATTTGCTTACACGCCCTCCAGAAATATCGGGTAGGCTTCCGGGCGCACGCCTTTCTAAATGCACTTTTGAATGGAACCTACAGGCCGCCACGCGGGCGCTTTTCACATCTCGCGATGTTCCGCATAGGCTCCGCGCTCTTCATCCCCGCATACCTTGTTGTGACGCTACTCCGCCCCTTGGCGAGCGCGGAGGACGACGGGAATTTCACACTCATGTTCGGTATGTTTATTTCCTTATCCCGCGGCCGGGTCAGCTTAATTTCCCCCCGATAGCGCTGGCCGTCAACACGTAATTATAAGCCTATCCCCTCCGCCGCTGCATTCTCTGATTTTCTCTCGGCAGCGCGTTGCGATACTGCGGGAGCACGTTCGGGTACACCTCGGTTTCGATCCTCCTAAACTACAGTGCGTCCTGCCTTATATAACTCAATCCGACTACCTCCTGACGCGCGAGGCAGTGACGCCCCCGCACGCTGTCGGCCTCGCGAACGGCATTGCGCAGAGCATCGTCAGTCTCGCGCGGTGCTTCGGGCCCGTGCTCGGTGGATATGTACGTGCTTCTTCCTCCTTCATTTCTCGAGCCAAGTTGACGTGGTTGTTTGCGTCCGTAGCTGTGGTCGGTGAGCGTGCAGGACAACCCGGCGGGCTACCCGCTCGGGTTCATTGCCTGCGCGGGCGTGTGCGCGCTCTCCGTGCTGCATAGTTTCTTGATACGGTAGATTGATCGCAGGACGGACGTAATATATTTAATGCGCACATCTCTATCTAATACGTATTCCCCATATCTTTGTTCTGTTTTCGACGCCGATACCTGTAGATACATGTGCAGAATAGGCGGCTCGATGTTCGGCACCCCGCGTGGAAGTCGATACTTCACCAATCTGTATGACTGAAACGTAACGCGTAACGCGTAACGGCGGACTCGTTTCATTTCAGTTTCGGGCTCTGTAATGGATAACAAGGCCGCCATTTCACCAAAATTTACCGTTACATTCCCCCAAATTGCCTGAAAGCTCAAAAATACCTAACAAAAAATAACTTTTCGTTTCAGTAGTACGCGGTCGTTTCAGTCAGAGTCCAAAGTCGTTTCAGTCATACAGATTGGTACAGTAAGCGGCAGCGTTGACCTCGGCCAAACCTCGGCGGTCTACAAGTGCGGTGCTCGAGAAGGCTCTTTGAATTTTTTGGGAAAGTACAATATATTATTTCAGTTTGGCGCCTCTTGCGTTCGCAAAAGGACTCTGTCTAAATTCTAAGACGTTACACTATTTTCTTTTCGCCTTGCATCTCCGTCGCTCGCCCAGTTGTATCCTAGAATTCTTCCACTCCAGGAACCATGTCGAGGATATAGTGCAGCCCGGACTGAACCGCCCCGACCTTCAAAATTTCCCAGAATTTCTTGTAGGTACCCGGCACATCGTCGGTGTTGCGCAGGGCCGCAAGCTTGGTAGGGTCATTGCGGGCGCGCAGCCTGGCGTGGTCTCGTTCGGGTTACTCGTCCAAACGAGCAGGTCCACGACGACCTTCCATTCCTTTTCGGCGTCCGGCCCGCACGTGAATGTCGGGATCTGGTAAATGATGTCCTTCTTGACCATACGGGCGAGGTCAAAGTCATTGGTGATTAGGTCGTCGAGCGGCAAGGTAGGGGAGTCAATGATCTTGCCCTTGTTGTAGCGAAGAAAAAGAAATGCCATGACCCAGATAAAAGAGGCGTTGGCATGCAGGTATAGCCGAGGGACTTGGCCTTCCCAGTACTCCTGCGTAAGGAGCTCGGGATGCATGTACGGCACAGTACCGGTCGGCCTAAGAAGCGCGTGCGCCAAGTTGGGGGTTGAAGCAAGGTCCCAATCATTGAGGACCCCAAAAAGGCGGGGTGCGTCATTACCCGTCGTCCAATGTCTCTGGACCATAATATTATCCAGACTAATGTCTGTATGGTGGATGCCAGCTTTCCAAAGCGTGTAATGACCTGTCACAGATATGAGAGAAATTCACAGGGGAAGGAAGGAGGGCGTACACTGGCTTACCTCTAAAATCATCCGCATTCCGACCTCGCTTGTGGCCTGGTCCTGAAGACGGTACAGCTCTTCGAATACGATACGTCGCATGACACGGTGTCTCCGAGGCATCGGCTCGACCGCAAGAGCGGTGCGAATGAGATGAGTGGCAGATGCAGTATCGCCTCTTGAACCGAAGACATATGGCAGGTCATTTACCATGTCCGGCTTCATCGAGCACACGTTGAATGCGCTTTGGATCACGTCGTCTTCAGGAAGCCGGGCGATGTCTGGCCAGTAGGCCTTCAGTACGAATCGTCGGGAGTCGACAGACGGATTCAGCGTATGGACCTCGGAGATGGCGCACACTTGGGTCGCGCATCCGCAAAGTCCATGCCGTTGATGGATCGGTTGATGATTATTGAGATTGACCATCACCGACTTCCCATCATCAAGGGTGAAGAAGGGATCGATGGACAATGTGGACTGGCCGCCCGTCGTGGCATCCCTTTCCCTGACGGATTGATGGAGCCTCTCCTGGACCTCGGGGGAGAGGTCTAGCTGTGTACCGGCGGTCTCTGCGAAGCCGTGGTGGATCTGGCATGCGAGAGCATCGAGTTCGGGATGGAATCCCCAGTGCTTGAGCTCAAATCTCTGCAAAGCGAAGAGCAGTATGATGAGGCGAGGGAGATCCTGGGTGAAGTCGACGCCGCTGGACTGAATGCACCCCTCGCGGTTGTAAAACCGTAACCAAAACACACCATCTGCGAAATCACTTAGTACACTAACATTAAACATACGATAACAGACATACCAACGATGAGCATGTTTATAACATGCAGGGACGCGAACCCGGCGCCTAACCGTTCAGCGGCATACATCGCCGTTTGTACGATAGGGGGGGACCACGCCTTCGCAGACGTTTTGGCGGTTCCACGTTGGGCGAACGTTCCATGACGGGATAGACCGGGTGGTGGGCGGGGGCTTCTAAGACTGGGGAGGTAAGCAGAGCCTCCCGGGTGTAATCCGTAAAGGCATGGATATCGGGGCAACCCTCGGAGGTGTATTGTTCCTAAGGGCGAGGCAGTTCGTGGACCTCTAACTTGAACTCGATGCTACCCAAGGCATCAAGCCAGATGAAATTGTGGTGTGGAATTTCCAGGACCGCCACGCTTGCTGTTACCTGTATACTTGGCCCAGCTTGTGAGAATTTCGTCTGAAACCCGGAAAGCCGCGGCGAGCGACGTGAAGAGGACATTGGGAATAATTTTCGTTTTCCCATTGTTATAATGAACATTGATGGGTTTTGCGGTATTCCGATGGGCCAGGAGACCCAGGGATGGGCGACGAAAGCAGTACTTGGCTAGCTGTCCAGGTTGTTCCACGAACTTTTCCGTTTCGGCGAGAATGGCGTTGATCAATCGAACAAAAGGGATACAACGCTCAATCTCCTGATCTACTTCCGCGCAACTATTTTAGTGGTAAGTGCCCGGGGAGAAGAGAGAGCACAAGGAGAGCGTACTAATCATCCACCAGCGGGTGTAGTTTATTAGCAATCGGGAGGACGGCGTCCCGAACGTCGCTGAAGAGCGAGGCGGGGTCGTGCTTCTCGCCGCCCGGAGCAGTAACTTGGCCAAGAAAGTGCTCGAGCATTCGGCTGACGGCACAGCTCGCCTGGTGCTGGCCCAAGTCACGGGCGATACCCGGATGAATTTCTCGGACGCTAACGAAGGACGGGCTTGAGAGGAACGAATATACAATGGAGGTTAAGACGTGCCTGATGCCCTGACCATTGTGGTCCGATCCCCTGCTCATGGGAGTGTGTAGGAGTGTGCAACAGGGGTATTTCTCAACTCTGGAGATGGCAGTGCACGAGGTGGCGGGGCGGGGGGCGGGGCGAGCTCATGACAATGAAAGAGCCGCGGTGTTCAATTGGATCATGATAATTTCCAGTCTCCGACTATATCGGTGTGAACGATTGTCTTCACATTTGAGGTAAAGTCACCTTGCGAGACTAGTCTCCGACGACGAAGATGACCATGACGGCTCAACTTGCACTGCTCGATTTGGGCTCAATCAGCCAAACCTGGCCAAATGCTCACACCGGATCAAGAAAACTTTCCGAGCCAATGGGAAAAATCAGCCTTTCAGCTAAACCTTTCGATCTAAGAAATTTTTCTTGATCTGGCGTGGCTGTCGAACCACCATGTCTGCTGATCATTGTCATGATCAACTGTCGATATCCTGTGTTCACAGAACAGGCGGCTCGATGTTCGGGGGCCGGTACCATGATTGAGATGGTGCATGGACAAGTAGCTTAATTAGTGGGGACGGGTTAGCTTAATTAGTGGGGACGGGCTTAATTAGTGGCGGTGTTGACAAGATGATCAAGATACCTGCTCTCCATCTAAATACATTCCGGAGCGGTCGTAAAAGTACATTCGTTCCATGGCACCACCGTAGCCCCGCGCAGCCTACACCACCATTTAGTCGAGATATCACTTAGGCATTGATCGCCGGATATCGGATGTGATCCTTGTGTTCCGTGAGAGATATCCTGACGGCATCTTCGTGATCCCTGTTTGCTGTGATTATCCTGAGGCCCGGCTGAGATGCACAGTACATCTCAGTGATATCGGGAGGACATCCCCCTCGATGTCTTTACCATATTCTTCGCTTATTTCGAGCTCCGACGATGTGACCTTTGATCAAGTCTCTTGCCACGACACTCCCTTCTCGCCATGTCTGATGCGAGGTATCAAGCATCGCCGAGTGATGGGGCCCAGCCTTCCTCTCCCATCCTTGCAGTGGATGATTTCTCGGACCGATGAGACCACCAAGACATATTGGCAATGTAACAAATTGGACATATTTAAGTATTTAACTAAATGGAAGTTTTTCTGTACCTAGTACACGGAAATAAGCAAACCAGGTAAAACTGGAGCAGAACTCCGTGCCCACCTGTGCCCGCTGACTTCAAATTATTTACAGCGGAAAGAGGAATGATTTTTTTAGAAGCTTTTACAATCATCCCGATTGTTCGCAGGAGTGAGTGCTCGGACAATGGCTTGCTAACCTGCATCTTATAATTTCTGGATTCAACCCTATTCAATCCTGCCAGACGGCATGCAGATCATAATCATTCGATGAAAATGCAAGAAGTCAAACTCCGCTGAGGGTCCGTGCACATCATGATCACATCATTTGGCTGATGGTTACCGCGCGTCTTCCGTTCGCCTCTTCCTTCCTCCCACTTCCACCGCCGCTACCACGCTGCTCCCATTCTCCCCGTGCCTCAGCAAACTCGCCTTCATCAACCCTCGCCAGCTGTTCTAAACTCTCAACAGCGTCTAAACCCCTCAAGCAGCTCACCTTCGAATTCACCAAGTCACCTCAAATCACCTCCCCTGCAGCCGTCTCAAGCCACCTCAAGCCGCCTCAAGCTGCCTCAAGCTCCTCTATGTCCACCAAGCAAGTGTTGCGTCCCCTCCCTACTATATCCAGTTCTTCCTCCACCACCCCCACCGCCCACCCGCCGTGCGTCTCCGTCCAGGTGCTGCATCGGCATCCGTCATGCCTGAGCACCTCCCACCCCGGGGGTCGTGCGCGTTCCTGTGAGTCTTCATCCCGTGACAAGATCCTCTGAATTGCTGCCAGCTCGCTGTCCTCGTGTGCTGCGTCCACGCTGCACATACATGCACCAATATGCCTGTGCCCGCTCGTGCTCGCAGACATGCACGACACCGGGTGGACGTACCTCGGATTAGTGGCCGTAGATCTCGACGCTGTCCGCGCCACCGCCGTCCAGGTGCCCGATGACGACAACGATTCGGACGTCGACGAGCGAGCACCCTAACTTCACATTCTTTGCCCCTGCCCTTGCGGCTCATCTGCATAATATACTACCCGCTGCATTCAATCACCACTAATATACATTCCTCTTCATGTATATACCCTGTTCTCACTATTAGTACGGTATTGGCGCAGCCGCCGTGAATAAAACTGGATTTTTCGGAATAATACACGACATCAGAGGCAGAATCGGGAATAGGTCCCTGACGTGCTAAACCCGGAACATTCTCCAAACCATAGAAGGAGGCCAGCTGCGATGTCGGACAGATGAAGCGAGGGATGTCGCCAGCAGACTTGTCTCAGATGGTTACCGATTGATGCTCGCTTTTTATACCATGACGAGGTCTCGGCTGATGTCGGACACACTAAAGCCGGCAATGGCACGTCCGAGATCGGCCTGATCTCCCAATCAAATGGCGGTTAGTTCATTATGCGGATTTGTTAACGGCGTTTCTCGGCAAGGCGCGTTAATTAGTGGCGGTGTTGGTGTCTCCCACGGAAATAGCACGCGCGGCACCGAGCTACCCCCGCACCAAGTCCAATAGCGGATCGTTATTGGGGTCTGTTTGCGGCTCGTCAGTGTCAGAACGAGGGGAAAGAGCGGGCGCACCTTCAACCTCGCCAAAGGATCGCCCGCGCATGTCGCAGAAGCGCACGCCGCGGAAATGCCACCGTCTGGCCCATTTCAGGAGCCACGCGGGCTCGTGGACGAGGTTGTCGAGGATGCCGATATTGCGCAGGCGAACCTCCTCGAGACAGGGGAGCTTTGTGCTGTCAATGGAGAGCAGGACGCTGTCGAGCGGCTGGGATACATAAATATAGTGTCAGTGGCGTACGCGTGGAATGGGAAGGGAGGGCGCACGGTGAGGACGGCGGAGGCGAAGAAGCGGGGCGGGACGACGATGTGCTCCCCCATGAACGGCGCGACGCAGATGCGGCGCAGCGCGGGGTGCGCCGGGGGAAGGGTCACGTACTCGGTGCTCTGCGTTAGGATCAGGCTGTCGAGGTTCGGCATGAGCGGGAGGGCCGAGGGAAGCATGGGCGGCGTGCTCCAGTTCATCGTGCGAAACACGCGGATTTTGGCGCCATGCGCATGGAAGAAGCCGAGGTCCATCGGGAAGACGTCGACCTCGACGCGCCGGAGCGCGGGCAGCGCTTCAGGGTGCTCGGCGAGGCGCGCGAGGAGCGGGTCCCATGTGCGCGGGAGCTCGACGACTGTGTCGATGGGGTGGGGGATGAGCCCGAGAGAGATGGTTTCGAGGGAGGGAGCTTGAGGGGCTTCCGGAACGGCCGATTATATGAGAATATATAAGTGAGGCGGAGGGTTTGGAGGTTTGGCGCGTGGTAACAGAGGTTCGCGAGATCGTAGTACGTGGGGGCCTCCCCGGACCATTCGATGCGCCGCAGGGATGATCCGCAATACTTTGCGAGGGCTTCCAGAACCGCTGAGGGCGTCTGCGCTTCTGGGCGGACTACACATAAATTACACAAGGAAACAAGCTACGAGCTTCACGCACAGTCACCGCCCATCCGATTCACGTAGATAATAAGATTGGGTGTGCGGCGTAGCAGGCGCGGGATAAGGTCGGGCGAAGTAAGAGGCTCCGCAATCAGGAAGTCGATCCGATGGACCCACTCTCCCTGGAACGGCAGACTCCCGTCGCGGCCCTCCTCAAATTTGTCGACAATAGCGCGCAGCTGGGGTATCGACCGGATTCTCAGATATTCGGACAGGATTTGGGAGGTCATAGCATGCCAGGAGCGGCAGACTAAGGGGAGCGTCACGCGGTCTTGCCGCATCCCGGGCTCTTCTACCGAGGAAGACTCGGTTGTATACGGCGGGAGGAAAGGGTCCTCGAGGCGGACAGCGTTTCGACCGTTGAGGCGGATCGTAAACGCAATTATGGTACGCCATATCTCGGGTGGAAGTACAGGCAGAGATGTCTGCGAGACGACATTGTCGTCGGTCCTCGCAGAACACTCATCCGATGCAGGCGATTCACCAGCGGGAAAAGGAGTGGGAGGATCTGCAGTTTTCCCTTGCCAGTGAGCGAGAATACGAAGAATCCCAGGGATGTCTTTGAAGATCGCCAGCGTGGATGTCAAAACTGATTCAGGTTAGTTGCTGTTAGTTGCTATGAGGGGGCAAGGCAGTCTCTTCGATGCCTCGGCGTACGTAATCATTGTTGACCGAGCCTCGTGGTCGTCGGCTCGATAAGGACTTGTTTGGCAACTTCAAGTCTCTTCCTCTCCTGAGGCTACTAGTTACTACCTACCACACCGATCTCGACTTTCCACTGGCACTAGCAGGGTGCCACTTTCCTCAAACCGACATATTCATCCCAAATTATGGACCTTGGCACCATTCAAACGTTGATTTCCCCGCGGCGAGGAACTCTCAAACGTCATCAGAAGGGCCATTGTTGGCGGCGGAATGCTGGTCAAATACCATATTACCACCTTTGTTGCAGCCCACACCTCTATCCCTGTCCCAAACATTCATGCAGTGGTGACGGATACCTCCGACCCCACCTCGCCCGTAACATGCATTGTTCAGGACAAAGTTCGAGGCATTTCCCTGTACGACGCGCTCCCGTCTCTTGCTGGAGATGTGCGCGATACGATCACTGGCCACCTCTCCAAAATTCTAGATGAACTGTCGACCCTGGATAACGCGAGGATCCAGATCAACCCATACGATGGCTCGTTCACTGGTGGAATCTTCAGGGTGATGAAAGGGCCGTGCGTCGCAAAGAACACCGCCGATTTTTTCAAATTTTTCCTCGACAAGGGACGCCGGGGGTTTACTCCGGACGAAGAACAGCAGTGGCTCAGCGCGTTCGACATGAATTGGCCTCACATATTTGCGCACGGGGATTTGATTCCTGAAAACGTCTTCGTCGACCCCCAGACGGGTGCTGTAACCGGCATCATCGATTGGGAACTTGCGGGTTGGGTTCCGTACTTCTGGAACGACTACATTCTGAGGCGCGCCTGGTGGGAGGTCAAGGAATGGTATATGATGGTGGACCAACTCCTGCCTGGTGGTTCGCCTGCAGCATCTGCAACAACAGCTTTTTGGGCTATCTGGTCCAGGGCGGAAATCTTCTCTTAGAGTTACTAGCGGCGTGCGCCAAAATATTATAATAATCACCTCCCATGGTTAACCTTCCCGCGGCCCGCCTGGCCAGCGTCGCGGGACGCCCGCGACGTCGACCGAGCGAACTTTGGGCCGCCGATATTTCCTATCACGACTCCTGCTTGCTCCAAATTAGACTGGCCTTCAAAGCGGCCATTCACAACGGTAGCGGGCCGTGTCGCTTGTCGGCCCTACCCGCTTTATTCTAGGGCGCCCTATCAAACACATTCTGCAGACCATCACATTTTCGTCAGCTGTTTTCTCGTAAACACGTATCCTCACCGCCAAAATTCTCCGGCTTGTCGTCGTAACCATGCTGACTCCGATTTCTCAACATATGGAGAGAAAGTCGTACTTGACTAAGAAATCTCTTTGCTCATGAAATAAAAACTAACCCACAAGCCAGGTCAATTTACGGTGGTCCAATGTGAGCTGGTCGACGTGGGACGCCGAAGCGAACTTTGGGCCGCCCATTTTTCATATCGTTAACTCTCATGCACTCAATCTTATTCAAGGCAAGGACAATCTGCTCACATAAATTCAGTCTGAAATCCAACTGAAATCTACATAAAATGAGCCTGAGCAACTGGTAGCGGGCTGTGCCGCTTGTCGGCCCTACCCGTTTTATAGCCATGGTGGTAGACGACAGAAGAGAATCGTACGACTGCCACGTCAATATCGACCACATAAGTCGAAATGACAAAGCGCGAAAAACTAGGAAGGCGAAAAGAATGACAAAAATGTGATGGTCCGCCAAAAGGTGGTGGATTAGGAGCTATATAAGAGCCGTACAGGAGGCTCGCATTGGGCCGAGGTTGTAACGGAGTAGTTCTCAATCAGTCAGACGGTATATCTCGGGCTCAAACGAAAGTTATAGGTTCATTACACACCAGAAATGACAAAGAGCTTGCCAAGAAATGGGGCGCTATATAAGAACCCGTACCTAAAGGTAGCGGGAATTTTCGTCGTACGACGTCCCCGTCACCGTGATTATACTCCCTATTCGCTGTTAATCCCCCACGGCCATGGTTGGCGGCAAAAAGAGCAACGCGCGCGTCGAAACCCACCAATCCCGAGACCTTCTCACGAAGTGGGCTCCTCGTGTCGTCTTTCTCCTACTCTTGGTTGCAGTGGGTGGGTGGTTGGACACTATCAAGGTGCGCGCGCATACATGTTACCTCCAGCCGAAACGCGCTTACATTTCCGTGGGCAGGAACGGTGGTACATTTTCGACCCATCGGAGCTGCACGAGCTCGCGAAAGCCGCCATCGCGTCCTCAAACGACACTGCCGGGATGATCCAGCACATTGTCACCAATCTCACCCTCACGCACCCCTCCAACCAAATTCGAATCAACGCCGACTCGAGCGAATGGGTGTTCAACAATGCCGGGGGCGCGATGGGCGCGATGTATATAATTCACGCCAGCATCACGAGTACCTCATCATATTTGGCACGCCGCTCGGGTCAGAGGGCCATACTGGGCTGCACACCGCAGATGACTACTTCAACATCTTGGTTGGGGAGGAGTGGGCGTTCCGTCCGGGTGCGCTGGAGATGGAGCGGTATACGCCGGGAATGGTGCACTTCATGCCTCGGGGAATCTCCAAGCAGTACAAAATGCACGAAGGCTGCTTTGCGCTCGAATACGCAAGAGGTGTGTACACGGTTGATACATATCTGAGCGTCCTAAAACGCGACGCGCGCAGGTTGGATTCCGCTGATGCTGCCATTCGGGTTTGTGGATACCTTCACTTCGACTCTGGACTTTCCTACCTTGTACCGCACGGCCAGAGTGACCGGGAGAGAAATGTTGGGCAATATATTTATTGGCAAAATCTAATTGTAGGTAGCAGGAATTGATATCTGTCAAGAGAGACTAGGTGAAAGCCGAGAGTAGACTAGCGGTACTTAATCACACCCAGAGAACCCGAGACGATTCAAATAAAGTGTCAAGTGAAAGCCAGTGTGCATCTCTCTTTATAAAATTGCGTCGTCTGAAGCCTTGAAACTTCACTCGGTAATCACCAACGGCAGTCAACGGCCACCTTACCTGAAAGGCAGCTCCGAGGCGCCCGGCGCGCTCTTGTGTAACTTGAAATAAATACAAGAGCGCGCCGGGGCGCCGAAGCGTCCCGGCACTTCGACTGAGGACATGGCGCTACGTGGTCTAGCGCCAATTCGCCGATTTCCTGGCGGAGTTCGAAGGCTTCAAGTTCCGACACCTTCGGATCAACACGGCCTGATGTCGTCAGTCGCCCAATCCCGAAACCTTCCGCTTGTCTGTAGACCTCTTCAATGATTAGTCTCTTGACGACCTTCCTCTCTGGTGTACTTCAATGATCAATCAAGAATCAAGAATCAAGAACCAGACAAGAATGTTTTACAGGATGGCTAGACTGTTCTTTGGTCACGAATTCTATACGGGGTTCAGGTACATAGCGGTTCTGTTGGCGGCCAATTTCACTCAATTCCAAGCGGCGAACGGCGAAGTGAACTCGGGAGACCAAAAATAAATGCGGCCGACGCCTCAGTACCCCGATACTCGCCGTTTTCTTTAAATCTTGCAAGAGCGAGCCGGCGACTGAGGCCTTTTTTTGCCGGGATTGTGCTGCTACGTGGTCCACGTGGTCCACGTACTCTTGATCTCCGCTGGCCGATCATAAGTAGAGTCCGATTATTCCCGAATGGACTCTGGATTTTATAAAGACTCCGGCTTGACTCCGACTCAGACACAGACGTCACGCTTCCTGAGAGTGTTCGTATCCTGTTCCCACCCGACAAGGACAATTCAAGATGACCTCCGACGCTCTTACTTTCAACGATGTTGCCCTGATCGTATCCGTCTCTGGTGTGACCACCCTCAATGTACGCATTCACTGTTGAGACTGACAAGAAACTGACAAGCAAGTTTGGAGGTCTTCCTATCCGGCGCTCTCACAGTCGCGCTCCCCACTATTGGGAAAGATCTCAATTTCAAACAGTCTGACTTACAGTGGCCGCTCAATGTATATGCGTAAGTTGGCGACCGCTTACCTCAGGGAAAATCTAACGCCCGTTTTTTTCCTCCAGTCTTTCATACGGATGCCTTTTACTGTTTTTCGGGCGCCTAGGAGATATTGTGGGCGGTCGAACCATGTTCTTGGTCGGATCTATCTGGTTTTCAATCTGGTTTGTTTCCTAATATGTCTGTAATGCGGACTGCTAACGTTGCACAGGAGTCTAGCTACAGCATTTGCCCCAAATTCTGAGGCATTCATTATCTTCGTGGCTTTGATGGGTCTCGGCTCAGCTGCCAATACTCCAAGTGGCCTGGGCCTCCTCGCTGCTTCCTTCGCTCCGGGTCCGTGGGGAGGGAAAGATTCTAGTCAATCAATTACTCATGAATGCACTGCAGGTCCCAAGCGAAACAAAGCATATGGAGTTATGGGGGCTGGCCAACCTCTCGGATTCATTCTCGGCCTTATTCTGGGTGAACTTGATGCAGTTTTGTAGCCGGCCAGGAGGATACTATAAACTGATTTCTTTCTTCTTTTAGGTGGACTTCTTACTCAAAGTCACGCAACCTGGCGAGCCGTCTTTTACATGCAGTCCGGGCTTGGGGTCTTCTTCGTTGTGTTAGGATTCGTATTCTTAGTCAAGCAACCTACACCTCGTCTGTATACCAAAGGTTTGGACTGGGGTGGCGCGCTGCTTAGCGCCGCCGGAATTGGACTGCTCACCTACAGCCTCGCGTGAGTCATCCACCTACTGTCTCTCCCGCAATCCTGATTTCTACCCAGCGACTCGACGACGGCGCGGAAAGGATGGTCAACTCCCCAGATTCCAAGCCTATTTTCTGCATCTGCTGTCATTCTAGCTGTCTTCATCTTCTACGAGCGGCATCGAGAGAACCGCGGCCAGTCTGTACTACTCCCAATAAAAATATGGCAACAACCGGGTAAAAAAATGGGAAGTATCGTTGCAATACAGTTTTTCGTTTGGTGGAGTGAGTTCTTTACCAATTCTTAATTCTCCGCTGACAATTCCCCAAGGCTTCAACACCCTTTCATATTTCACGACTCTATAGTGAGAATGCCCTTTTCTGTGAAATATATTCTCAGCAACGTGTTTGCAGCTACCAGCAAGTAAACCGGCTAAGCCCTGTCGAGACTGCTGGTGATTGTCTATTATCTCCGAAATGCATTCATCTAACTAGATGATCAGTCCGGTATATCCCTATGACCATCGCCGGCTTCATTGTCAACATTCTTACGAGCCGTGTCATCAATCGCGTCCCGGGTCAACCACTCATACTTTTCGGCATTGTCGGCAGTATAGTGCGCCTCTTTATATTCATTTGTAAATCCGAACCTTATTTTTTCTGCAGATTGCTCCCTTAATATATGCATTGATGGACGTACACGCATCCTACTGGAGAACAGCATTTCTTGTCATGATATTTATCGGTCCGCCCATATTCTAATCTTAATCTTCATCATTGACTCAGGTTCCTACGCTCTAGTCATCGCGGATGTTATATATCCGGCGGGCAATTTATACTTGTCGTCTGTCTTCGATGATGACTCGCAGTCTTTGGCTGGCGGGCTTTTCAACGTCGCAACCCGTGTATGTTAGCTCCTTATGTATATTATCGTTCATCGACGTGCTCACTTGCACAGATCGGAACCTCTCTCGGACTCGCCATAACTTCGAGCATTGCGACGGCGACATCTCAAAAATATCAACGTGCTCACCCTGAGCTCGCCCTTGACTCGCCTGAAGTGCTCATGGTAGGTTTCCGCGCTGCCGGGTGGACTTGCTTTGCGGTCTCCGTTCTGAGCTTAATGATTGCACTGTTCGGACTGCGTGGGGTTGGCATCATTGGCCAGAAGGAAGAGAAGGCGGAGGGTGGGAGTGGTGTACCGGATACTCAGCTATCTGACCTCGAGCAGCGTCCACATGAGATATCGACGGGCCAAGACAAAATTGCGGCTGTTCAGCCTCAGGAGAACTCAGGCTAAGGATGTTCAATGGCCGCTGATGGGCACTTCAAGTTCAGGTATTTGGCGTGCAGCGGTGGCTGTAGAACAGCTGGATGGCACCGAAGGATGTACCAATAGTTGTTGGACCAAAAAAATAAAGAAGGGTACGCGTCGGTAGTTTTCGAGATGATCGGAATAGAGCTCGCGCATGACAGGAGCTGAAGCAATTACTTGCTGACAATTCTCCTTCCGGAGTAACGAGAGAAAGCAAGAATCGAGTGCCAGTGAATGATCTTGGAATGATCGGCGATCCTAGTCTCTCGTAGATAGACGCTACAACAGAAGAAGCTCGTACCTCGCACGATCCAGAAGAAGGAAACGCGTGACGTCATCTGCGCGTTGTCAGACACGGTCACGTGACACCGACCAACATGTCGATGGCGCTTCCCTCTCGCTCAGTTTCTTCCGGATTTCTGCGAGTAAATCGAGCTATCTCGTTTCATTTTCGATGCCATAATCGCTTGGATGTTTCGCCAGTGCGCCGCTTCAAGTTCAAGTCTGATTCAAGTTGTCTTCAGCGCACCTCTCACCGAGTACGCTCAGGCTTTCCTTTCCGTTCTCCCACTCTTACGACCTTCGGTTGAACTCCGGAGAACAGCATTCGCTTGTAAAACTGCCTTCGGGCGGCTCGGGAAGGTCTCCATTCCATTTGACGATCAATGATCATTGATGTCAGCCACCTCAGCGTATTACTATAAAGTCAGCGGAACTTGTCCCCCACCCTCCTGCGCTCGACGCCCATCATGTCTTCCCTCCCTCGCCATAACACGCGCTCTACCCACCCTACGTACCGCTCCCCGGTGAAGCCTGGCCGACCCCAACATCCCGAATCCCCCCAGTGCCGTGCCTGCCGAGTTACCCATACGGGAGAGCCTCCGACGGATGGACGCCGTGTGTCAGTGTGTTCTCGGCGTGCTGTATAGCAAGCTGGATTCACCCGCTGCGCCATGCGGTTCGCCCATTCCGTGCGCAGTGCATCGTACCACCTCTCCAGGCCAAGTGATGTTCGTGGACCGCCCCGCGCCGTATCCTGTTCAGATCGATGAAGCCGTTGGAACGTTGGGTCCAAGTATGGTCCTGGGCGAGGTGCTAGGGAGGGACCGGTCCACTCTGATCCATCCACCCGTAGATAGTTCCCGAGCGAGGTCTTGCATCCCTGGCGCTTCCTTGTCGTTGGAGCTCGGGCTTGATACCTTTTTGGTTAACCAAGCGCGCCTGAATATGCTTTTGTATTTATACAGCTCAAATAAATTCATTTTCTGAGTCCTCGCTCAAATCAATTTCTTTGCCTCGCCCGACTTGTTTCCATCTTTAATTCGAACTTCGTGCAAGATGAATCTCTAGAGCCATCCCCATTTGTTCCGCTCAAAACGAGCGGACGACGCGTCGAAGCGGGAGCAGCCCAAAAACGATCCAAACACAAACGATAGTACGGACGACATAGACTGCCGAAGCCGTCGTTGGTGCGAAACAGTTTGCAAAGATATTAGTGGTGGTACTTTTAACGCGCTGAACCTCCTTCAAGCCTCCTCAATGCCGTTCCACTCCTCCGCTTCCTCGACGACAACCTTACCCTTAGCCTCCTTCTTCTTTCCAACCACAAGGTCGTTGCCCGCCTCCGTCTGTTTGATCCCCACCATCGCTTCATTAACTTCAAGAGCACACTGTCAGTCCGCGTCCAAAAAAAGGTATGGATAGGGCTCACATTCCCCGGCGATGAGGTCGTCCACGATAGGCCTGCTCCCCGACGTGATATACCGTGTCGACACCCCCCGCGCGACGAGCGGCTGCGCGAGCAGGCGCTTGAGCTCCGCCTTCAGGTTTGCGTTCTTAAGATCCTTCGCCTTGCGTTTCTGGTTCGACGGCTTCTCCTCGTCCGAGTCGCTGGCAACACACCTTTAATACATTGAATAGTTGAGATTGAAAGGAAAACGCACCTGACAAAGTCCGAATCAATCTCGACCTCCAACGCCTCGGCCGTCTCGCGCATCCACCGCCGGTCGTGGTTCGCCTTCTTGATCTTATGGTGCGTCGTCTCGATCTGCCGCGCGAGCTGCACGCGCGTCTTGAGCTTGTCGAGCAGGTTCAGCTCGATGCTCATCTCCGCGATCTCGCTATCCTCTTTAGCCACAAATTAGCTGCTTGCAGACGCCAAGGAGGTAAAGGAAAGACTAACGGCGCCCAAGGCTCCCAAGTAGCGCGCGGACGACGCGCCGCTCGTCGGGCGAGCACATCAGCATGCTGAACCCCTTTTGCATCGCGCGCGCCGTCCGCCCGTTGCGATGCACGTACGCGTCGGCCGAGCGCGGAATCTGGTAGTGGATGACGTGGTCCACCGCGGGGATGTCCAGCCCCCGCGCCGCGATGTCCGTCGCTAGCAGCACCGAGTTTGGCGTCGTTTTGAATCTGAAAAAAAAACGGGGTGTGAATGTGAGCGGGTAGCGGGTGCGGGGGAAAGGAGGGGACGCACCGATCAAGGTTCTTGAGCCGCTGGCGTTGCTCGAGCTGCGAATGCAGCGGGAACGCTTTGATATTGAGCAGCTCGGTCAGCGGCATAAGGCGGCGGATGCCGTCGATCGAGGATAGGAAGACGAGCGAGCGGCCGGGGTATCGTAGAAGGAAGTAGTATAGATACGCATCCTGAACCAGCCGAGTAAGGAAGGCTATTTGGCGTAGGATGGGCGCGCGTAAAAGCATACCTTATCGGCCGAAAGACACTCAATCTTGCTCTCCTTGAGCGTGGACACGACCCCGCCCTGCGGGCTGAGATCGATGATCTCTGGCTCGGGATCGCGAAAGTCGAGGCGAAGTAGAAGATCATCTGCGGCGGGTCAGCAAAGGCAAGGAGACAGACAGTTCTTGACTGTACCTAGTGTAGAAGCCGGTTTTTCACGCTTGCTGTACTTGCCGACGGATTTGGGGCGCGAGCGGCGCTTGACGTTGCGTTGCAGATCCTTGCTCAGTGTGGCGGAGAAGACGAACGTCTGAAGCCCGTCCTTTACGGGTTCTTCGTCTTCGTCTGCGTCTGGCTCAATCTGGTCAGATCTGGGGTACGAAAATCAGCGGGAGCCCGGGATGCGTTGCAAGACGAGATCGCACTTGGATTCGCGCAGCGTTAGCCGCAGGATGTTTTCCAGCTCTGCGAAATGCCCAGCCTCGATCATGCGGTCCGCCTCGTCGAGCACGAGGAACTTGAGGTTCTTGACCTGCTTGGCAAGGTCGTCGTCCTACGTGCGAGCCGATCAATATTGCGAACGACGGGGAGATATATTTGAGTGCGTACGTCCTCCATGATGTCCCATAGCCGCCCAGGGGTCGCTACGAGCACGTCCACGCCGCGGTCCAAGATGCGGCGCTGCTTCTGCGCCGACATGCCGCCAACGATAGCAGCGACGCTTACCAACGGGGGCGCACGGGCCTCCGTGGGCTCCCCCTGCTTTGCTTTCCCTTTGCCTTTCTTAGGCTTCGCTTCGTCGGAGGCCTCGACGGTGTTGAGGCACGCATTGAGATGCGAAGAGACCTGCAGCGCCAGTTCGCGTGTGGGGGCCAATATCAAGGCGCCCAGCTGGCGTTTCGCCTTCGAGAACGGCCGGGCGCAGGAAAGGAGCCGGTGGAGGATGGGGAGGCCGTACGCGAGGGTCTTACCGGAGCCCTTTCCCAGCATGTTAGGTTAGATGGGGTATAATCGAGCTAGCGGCTGTCTCGTACGGTTTGTGCAACGCCCACGACGTCACGGTCGGACATTGCGAACGGGATCGCGGCTGATTGAATCGGCGTTGGAGAAAGAAATCCTTTGGAGTGGAGGACCTTGAGCAGTTGGGGATGCAGCGCGTAGGAGTGCCAGTTGGGCAGTAAATTAGTTGCTGCGGAAGTTGTTGGTAACGGGAGCCCAAAAAATAATCTTGTACCCACAGTCGAACGGCTCAGGCTGGTGAATTTCCTCGTTTGAAGCGGGAGACTCGTCGGGGGCTTCGTCTTCATCCGCTTCAGACGCGGGATCCTCTGCATCTGGCTGCGTGCTTACAACCTAGTATCCAGACTTGTTATTCATGCCAAAAGTTATCGTTCAAGAGCAAACTGACGTTGAATGTGACGACTCTACCGCCTTCAGTGTCCTCGTAAATGACCTCCACATCGTCTACTTCCTCCAGCTCAAGAATGCCGTCGTCGCCTCCCATTCCAGCTTCAGCTGGTCGGGCGACCACTTTCCAGGGAAGAGCATCGGCGGTCCTGTGGCGCGTTTTTGCACGTTTACGGGCCAGAGAATTGTCCTGAAGCCGTCGTTTTGAGCCTGCGAGCGCTGGGGGTTGTTGCTGAGCCATGCTGAAGAAATGAAAATCCAAAAAGGAAAGTCCCAAAATAGCAGCGATTTGCTCTTGTTGTTCTACGCTCCGCCAAAAAAAATGAAGGCGAACTACAAGGTGCGGCGCGTCCAACGGCGCTCATACGCGCCATTTCTTACGCTTCTTACAGTTCTCCAACATCTGTGGCACGGTTTACAGGCAGGGAAACATCCTCTTCACCCCGGACGGCAATTCTCTCCTCAGTCCCGTTGGAAATCGTGTGTCGGTGTTCGACCTAGTCAAGTGCGTTCACATTCAGTCCTTTTGGACCCGTCGGATTGTTTACGGCCGTACAGCAACAAATCCTTCACGTTTCCGTTCGAAAACCGGAAGAACATCGCTGCTCTAGCACTCAGTCCGGATGCGAATGTCCTCATTTCGGTCGACGATGGTGAATTGCATCATGCTTTAGTGGACGCGATGGGCTGATGAGAGTGTAGATGGCCGGGCTCTCCTGGTCAACTTTCGCAGAGGCGTAATACTCCACCACTTTAATTTCCACAAGCCGGTCAAGGACATAAAGTTCTCCCCGGACGGCAAGTGAGTGTCCTGCGATGTTCATTGTGCGTTCTTGGAACTGACTACTCCGCAGATTCATTGCAGTTACACATGGAACCCAGGTGCAGGTCTGGCGCACGCCCAACCATCTTGCCCGCGAATTTGCGCCCTTCAACTTACATCGGACGTATACCGGCCACCATGATGAGGTCCTCAGCATCCAGTGGTCGCACGACTCGACGTACTTATTGTGTCTTCTCCTTCGCATCACACGCGCTAACGTTCTTTAGGTGCTTTATCACCACGTCTCGCGATATGACTGCCCGCCTGTTTACATTAAACCCGGTGGAAGGTTTCCGCCCTAAGACTTTTGCGGGCCACAAGGATGCAGTGCTGGGGGCGTACTTTTCCAGCGACAGCACTACGGTGCGCCCTTCCGTGCCATATGCTTGTGCGTTGATTAACTTGTAAAATCTAGATCTACACCGTTAGCCGCGACGGTGCAGTATTTACGTGGAAGGCGAAGGAGTCGGATGACGACGACGACGAGCCAGTGGCCTCCACCTCGCAAGGCACGGGCACCAACATCATCGCGAACACGAGATGGGGCGTGCATAAACGCCACTATTTCAATCAGGCCGGCACAAAAGTCGTCTGCACCACATTCCACGCCCCCTCCAATCTCCTCGTCGTCGGATTCTCCACGGGTATATTCGGCCTCTGGGAGATGCCCGCGTTCTCCAACATCCACACCCTCAGCATCTCGCAAGAAAAAATATCGTCCGTCGCGATCAACCCCTCCGGCGAATGGCTCGCGTTCGGTGCCCGGAAGCTCGGGCAGCTCCTCGTATGGGAGTGGCAGTCCGAGTCGTACATTCTCAAACAGCAGGGCCATTTCTACGACATGAATACCCTGGCGTATGCGCCCGACGGTCAAATAATCGCCACCGGCGGAGACGACGGGAAAGTAAAAGTGTGGTCGACACAAACAGGGTTCTGTTTCGTGACGTTCACCGAACACACGGCGCCCATATCCTCCGTCGCGTTCGCGAAGCACGGCAGCGTGCTGTTCTCCGCCTCTCTCGACGGCACCGTCCGCGCCTACGACCTCGTCCGGTACCGCAACTTCCGGACCTTCACCTCCCCATCGCCAGTCCAATTTTCTGCGCTTGCGGTGGATCCGTCCGGCGAGGTCGTAGCGGCAGGCTCGACCGACTCGTTCGAGGTCTTCATGTGGTCGGTGCAGACCGGGAAACTGCTTGACGTCCTGACGGGCCACGAAGGGCCCATCAGCGATCTCGCCTTCTCGCCCTCGGGCGCGAACCAGCTCGCCAGCGCCTCGTGGGACAGGACCGTGCGCGTGTGGTCCGTCTTCGGGCGCTCCCGCGCCGTCGAACCGCTGACCCTCACCTCCGACGTGCTCGCCGTGACCTTCCGGCCAGACGGCAAGGAGCTGGCAGCGTCGACACTGGACGGACAGATTACGTTCTTTGATGTGGACGACGGGAAGCAGACGAACATCATTGAGGGGCGGAAGGACGTCTCCGGGGGACGCAAGGCGGACGACCGTACGTCCGCGGCGAACAGCACGTCGGGCAAGGCGTACAACAGCCTCGCGTACACGGCCGACGGGCGCTGCATTCTCGCGGGCGGGAACAGCAAGTACGTCGTGCTGTACGACGTGCGCGACGGGGAGGGCGTGATGGTGAAGAAGTTCCAGATTTCTGAAAATTTGTCGCTCGACGGGACGGAGGAGTTTCTGGATAGTAGGAAGGTCAACGAGGCGGGCATCAACGTCGATCTCATCGACAGCCGCGGCGACGAGAGCGACCTGGAGGACCGGCTGGACGTCAGTCTGCCGGGCGCGAGCCGCGGCGCAGGGGACATGTCGATACGGCGGTACCGGCAGGAGGCGCGTACCAAGTGCGTGCGCTTCTCGCCGACGGGCCGCGCGTGGGCGGCCGCGTCGACGGAGGGACTGCTGATCTACTCGCTCGACGACACGATCACCTTCGACCCGTTCGACCTCTCGATGGACCTCACGCCGCAGGCGGTCCTCGACGTCCTCGCCGGGCGCGAGTACCTCAAGGCACTCGTGATGGCCTTCCGCCTGAACGAGAAGCCGCTCATCCAGCGCGTGTACGAACGCGTGCCGCGTGGCGACATCCGGCTCGTCGCGCGGCAGCTGCCCGCTGTGTACGTGCCGCTGCTCCTGCGCTTCGTCGCGGAGCACCTCGCGCGCAGCCCACATTTGGAGTTCGATCTGGTGTGGGCGAATACGCTACTCATGGCGCACGGGCGCCTCCTGCGCGACCGCTCGGCGGAGTACGCGAGTGTGTTCAGGGTGCTGCAGAAGAGCCTTGCGGACTTTGAGCAGTCCATTTCGAGATTGTGCGCTTCACTTTATTTATCTCTTCTGTCAATGACTAATGTGTTACCGTAGGTGCGAGGAGAATATCTCGACGCTGGCGTACCTGCTCGACCAGTCCAAGGTCAGGAACGCAGACGGCGATGTGGATATGGTGGCCGTATCGTAGTTAGCTCATAATTTCGCGCTAGAATATAGGACAGTGCGGAGCTGGAGCAAAAGTACATACATAATAACTTGTGGATGCACTGTTTTGATCCGTCTGTAATCCCGACCTCAGTTAGGGGCAGTCGCGGCTGGCCTGATACGGAGAAGTGGGGTTCCATTTCAAGCGCTGTGTATGGAAGCTAAACGTCCCTTCCTGGTATACATAATTTTGCAATGACTCTCGGTCATATATATCCGCGACTCAAAAAAGAGAAACGCTCCAACCGACATCACGACACCTATACTATAATGTTCGTCGCTCGCGCTTTTTCACCTGTCCGACTTTATTCACTCTTTCTTGACAGCGGATGCGGTTTCTTGCGACGCAAGGGGAATTAGTCGACCGCTTTTGAATCTCGAAGCAGTCTTGCTTACCCTTCGCCTTGTCTGTGTCCCAGTACCCCATGTAATAAGTGGCGCCGAGGAGGGTCACTGCCGCGCCCCCGGCCAAGATCTGTTTTAGCCGTCGTCAGCCCGCATCCAATCCAGCCAACCACGCCCACGTACGGCGTTGTTCTTCCCTGCCGGCGTGCTAAGGTTGAATCTCCCCCCGCTGCTGCTCGGGCTGGGGGCGGCCGTCTGGCGACGGAGGTGGGTGGAGAATATCGCGCGTACTCGAGTAGGGAACATGGTAGGTGGTGGGAGAGTTAATGCACTACGTGCGAATACATAATGTCATTGTTGTGTATATTCCAAGTTTGGATAACATCTCGAACTTTCTCTGCAAGCGTCAGCTGGTCGTGTAAAAAATGTGGCGTCACTGAACTAAATATGGGACAGTGGCGAGGCGATGTAGAGACCTATGAACCGAACCTGATAGAGCGCAGCGGGAGACGGGTTGGGTTGAAAAAGAGTGGAATCTACACGATTCGTTATGGAAATGAAGAAATAATTGAGCAAGGCACCGAAACCGTTACCAGAGAAAGTCGAGCACGGAGGATTCGTCGAGTGGTCAGAAAGAAATCGGGAGCACACAAACAGGCAAGACAAGAAAATAACTCTCGAGTCAGCTCCGAAGGCAACATATTGTGCGGAAAGATTGGTTGCAGGACGATAAATGCTGCACCCCTTAAACTTTTGAAAGGGTGAGGAGGCTTCGCGGTTCCAGATCGCAAACGCCGATAGTAACGACACGGAGTTGTTGGTAATGGACGTCGGAAAGAAAAATCGAATCGAGATAAAAGACACCGAAAATTGTGTTAGGTTTCATGATACAACCGGGCAAAGAAAGAGAAAAAGCGCACATGGTCTCAACATGGTCCATGCTTTCTGTAGATCGAAGAAAGCCTCCGAACATTTTTGGTTGGATTTGTGGTTGCATGATCCGAGTATTTTTTGGTTGTATGATCCAAGCCTCCGGGAGCAAAGAAAGAGGGAAAAAATGCACATGGGTCCAGCCCACATCGATCCGTTTCTTCTGTTCAGATCGAGGAAAGTCCAGTTTTTTTTGGGTTGAAATTTGTAGTTGCGTGACTCAAGTAGGAAAAAAAGCATATGGCCATTCCATCCGAACGATAAGTCCGTGATTGTTATGCACAGTGCAGGTATGGTGTAGTGGCGTGGAGCAGAGAGGTTGGTGTGACGCCCTTGATTGGGTTGGCATGACGGTTGCGCTGCTGCGCTCCGTTGTAAGGGAAACACAAGTCAGGCACAAGGTCCAAGGATCGATAGCGATCGACCGGCAGAGAGATCAGCGTCTGATAGTCGACATTTTGCTGCCACGCAAGCCGAATGCAATGGAACATCATCCAGCCAGTTCGACATCGTCTCAGTAGATCCGGGAGCGAACAAGAAAAATGGGCGACGAACACCGAGTTCGCAGTAAGTAGGCTCCCCTCGAAGTCGATCGGGGAGATTTGATCAATAAAGTTCACTGTTGAGCGAAGGCGACGCAGTGAATTTGACTTTGCATTATCGCCCGGTGCCGGCAACCAAAATGAAAAGGCTAGATAACGCACTAAGAGGCCGCGGATGTGATTAACGTTCGGTCGGTGGCGAGGTTAATTAATGGACCAGGATAGCGCGTTAATGGACCGGAGTAGCGCGTTACCCGGAGTACTAGGAGCCGGCAGTGCGATCGGCCAGCGCCATCGAGCAAATAATCGAGAATCTGAGAAAGCGATGTCAAGGCACGACCATCCAGCCGAAAGTTCGAGATTATCGTTCCCAGAAGCGCTCCAAGGCACGTCGAGTCTATTCCATGCGGCAATGGGAGGCAGTGGATGTACACACCGGACTCAGCGGCTCGAACAGCGAGGAACGCCTCGACGACCTGGTCAGCGGATTTATCGTGTGTCGGGGTGCCGGCAGCCTAGAGTAAAAGCTAGATAAGGGGCTGGGACCCGCGAACGTGATTAACGTCCGCTCGGTGGGGGTGGGGTTAATTAATATGGACCGGGATGGCGCTTCGAGAATCAGGTATTGACGGTGGGGAATCGAAATAATGTCCGGTTCAGAGGCGGATGTGCGACTGGAGGGCGTAGAAGGCGCAACCGCGATCTCGGGTCAACACGGACGGTGCAGCGCCCGAAGACTCGCTCGGAAAGTGATGTAAGTATAACTCACACGTTAATGTTCCTCTCCTCTCTGAGAACTTCGATTGCGTCCAGCCACTCTCGCAGCCAGCAGAATATAGTCAGCAGATTGCGCCAGAAGAGTTCCGAGTCGTCACTGGTAGTCGTAGTGAGCGTACACACCGGAACTCTAATGACAAACACACCGACAAGAACGCCGGCGCTGTAAAGCGTGTACGTGATTGACTGAGATCCAGGTAAGGAGGGATCCGTGGAGGTCCAATCTTTGGCGAGAAACAAGGATTGAGTGACTAAAGAGGAGCATCCTGGCTGAGGCGTCCAGACTTAGTTTAAACCGCCCGGTCTTCACCAAACGACCGGTCAGCGGATGTGCCGCGTGTAGCCAGTGCCGTCAGATAATGCAAGCCCACTAGATAAGGTGCTGCGCGTCCGCGATCGTTTTGCTGGTGGTGGCTCAAACGAGGTTCAAGTTCAACCACTGATGCCATCACGGGCGGTTATCAAAGCCGGTGACCCTCAATTGAACGTCTTCAAGTTTTAGCTTCAACCTCGTCGTCCTCGCCTGGATATCGCGGAATAGTGTCAGTATCAGCTGAAGGATGAGCCTGTTACTTCTCTTTGGCTGTGCTAGCTCTGCTTTGGCCTGCACGTACACCCTGCCCGCTTTCGACTTTGTCCGTCACTCGGGCTAAGGGATTTCTTGAACGCACCTCCGATCGAAGGATCCTTGAACACCGCAGCGCAATCGCACTGAACGCCCCCCATCATGCCCCGATCCTCCCACTGCGTTCTCCACCCGCGTTTCCCATCGACATGGCTTCGATTCGATTCATATGCACCATGCACACAGCATACAGGCCCATCGCGTATCCGAGATCGGACCCCAATTCACCAGGAAGTTCCCATGGCCGACTTCCCAGAAGCCTGTCATACACACGAATCGCTCGGTGGGATCTGCACCCGCCTGTCACCCGCGAAATATCCGACCGATCCCAGTCGCGGGAGGTAAAAGCCTTAACCTCGATAAGATCCTCTCCCCCAAGGCACGAACTGCGTCCGCCGGTCTGTCCGGCCTTTAATTAAATACAATCTCGCGCCAGCCACACAAGCCCGGAACGGTGCGCGTATCACTGGAAGATGCAATAATCAATTTCCGGTGAGCCCGTACGCGTCGACTGTCAAACGGCCCGGGGATCACAACTCTAATACTCCGACCCCGCAGGCTACATCCACGATCTATTATCAATAGATTGGATGTGCTCTTTTCCTAATGTTGGGTGGAGCGAATGCAGTGTGCGCTCGGTGCGACGGGACACGAATAGTGATCAATCCATCGCGCTGAGAAACTGGCAGAAATCGGGCACACACGGCGCGGACTCGCGCCACGGCCCTCCGTTCACGAAGAAGAACGACCTGCTGACGCAGTTGGTTGGCTGGAGGTCCTTCCGTGCAACGGGAAGAAAGCTTGAGACAAACGCAGCGGAAGCGTTCCGTACAAACTACGTCATGTCTACTCTCGCTCTGATCAACTCCTTGGACCTGTGCAAATCCAGGTTTGACACGTTGATGACGGATAGTACGGTCGCATCGATCTGTCGCCCTTTGTATTCGCGATTTGTTGGGAAATATCTCGCGAATGTAGACTAGGACCGGAGATATGCGGTGTAATCTATACGCAATCCTTTGCTGCACGCCACGTTTTGCGGCAAATGGCATTGGCAGCTTGAGATCAAAGAACTTAGAAGCGCATTGACGCACGAAATGACGTCAGAGGCTTCCTTCAGCGGAAAAATCAAGCGAAAGAGAACGAAAGATATCGAGAGCAGTTGAATGACTGGTAATAAGTTACAAGCAAAGCGGAATAGCAAGTGGTTCTACAGTAGGTACTATGCGAGAGCCCGAATATATAGCTAGCCCCGGGGACCAAAAATCCTTGAGAGATCCGGAAAACAATGCTCTAGAGCGATCGTCGCGCGTGTGCGGGCAGGGCGCGCTGCGCGTGCAATCCGCGCGCGGGCGGGCGGGTGTGGTGTGGTGGAAGAGGTGGGTGTGTGCGGGGCCAACATAACATAAATACGATGCAGGCAAAAGGTGGGTAGGGCGACGTGACGCGCTATCGGCGCGCGACGAAACGCCAGTACATGGCGTTGGGCGGCCCAGTGCCAGGGAGTGAGTCATCTACGCGCAGGAGGTCAGTGGAAGAACAAAGAAAAGGCGGTGCGCGACTCACGATCACGTATGCATTCCCAGACCTGAACGCTGCGGGTGGCCGGGTCCCAGATGCCGCAGTGGCTGCTGACGGACCAGTGCTGGTTGCGCTCCCATATTTTTGTAGAGACGCCGATGGTGGTCATGTTTGAGGCAGCGAAAGGAATAGAATGGGTGTTGTGGGTGCGGGGTGGAATGGCCGGGACATAAGGGGTTTTATAGTTGCCATGCGCCGATGAAACGGCGGTTCGGAGACTCAAGCAAAATGGACAGTGTAATTGAAGATGACAAATTGTCAGATCTGCAGATCTGTCTTTTGATGTGATGCCGCGGCACACGCATCGAAATAAAAGCTGCGTCCAGCCTGCTGTGCCCTCCCATGCTCTCCAATCTTTGTCTCCAAAATAAACACGTCCTCGAGGCTGCACGATACGACGTCATGTTCTAATCATCCCAGATCCTCGGTTGCTCATGAGCCAAAAGGTACGTGGACCTGATGCGGTAGCCCCAAGCATCGTTCACAAGACCGTTGCGATGGTCACGAAATATGTAAAGGCCTCGCGCGATGAAGCCAGATAAGTCGGCGAGACCTTGGGTGCGCAGCTTGCCGGCAGCCCGCACAAAGGCAAATTTAAAAAAGATGCACAAGGTCAGGTATTAGTAAGATGGGTGGGTTTATTATGAATTTAGCAACCTAGGCAACCTCCCGCCTTTGTTGCCTCTTTGATGAGCAACTTTTTTTCCTGAATCGGCGCCAGTGGTAAGCGAGGTCGCGTATTTCACATATTCCGCTCCGCAGAAATTATAGTACGCTTGTAAAATTGGAGATAACTTGTACGGCATGTTCCCGACAATTCAACGGGAAACAGCGACTCCGAGCGGGAGCTGCGCAGGATCGAGGATCGCATCACACCTGCACAGCATCGCACCGAGCTCCGACCGGAACTTCCCGTGTAGATGCCGTATTTGATGTCCGATCACGGCACGCAGGCCCAGCCCCAGCAAAACTCTGGCCGTCTCCAGCACGCTTTGCACCACATTTTGCACAACCGCATGGCCCTGAATTTCCATAGCCCTAGCAGAATTGCGCGTCGCCTCCCGCCGTCTCGTCCCATCCATTATGCTAACCAGTTGTCGGTATAGTTCCGCGCCTTCGGCGGCCTCTTCGTGCTTTTCGGCGGCGGCTTCTACCTCGCGCGGCGGATCGTGAGTCACCGGCGGACGAACGAGCTCGAGGCGTACCGCGCTGGTGAGTGGCTGGTCGGTTGCGTCCGCTGCGTCTTTGACGCGCCTGCAGGCCAGCTCGCCGGTGACGAGCCGCGCAAACCGAGTGCGCCATGAGGCGAGTACCGAGTTTGCCCGAGGGTCGCTGGGCCCACGAGGGCGCGCATGTTTCAGGCTCACCTGGCTGCGGAGTTCCGTACCGTTGGCACCCACCCGACCAGCTCGCCACATCCCGACGCAAAGACAGGGTGCTTGGAATTTCTGAAGGCAATTTGAGTGGGTGCGGCCGCCTTGGCTGCATCTGTGGGGCGCGGATAGGAAATGGGCAGCTGCGCATCCATTCGTTGGTATGATACATTACTCACTGCACATCCCCACGGATACTACGCTGTCGCGCGTCAATGCAATTCAATTCAAGCTGATTTTTACCGCCCATCGGAGTTTTACAGCCTGACACCTGCACTTGCCGTGATTTCAATTATACTCGCCTCCCACACTTGTTTGTGCTCCCGCCTGTTCGCGCGATTGACAAAGAGCAATAGGTGCATTGGTCTAACTGATTGACAAAAGCCGTTAATATGGCGTTAATTAATGGATAACACTGCGAGGATGTCCCTTGAAAGGGAACCGAGTTCGCAATAATGCATGCACTATTGGCAAACGATTGAAATTGAATGTAGTGTCTTGGTTGCGCATCCCCTTGCGCATCCTTGACACCGTTTCAGGTCCGGGCCAGCGGATGTAGATCTGGGGGACGAATTCAAGGGCGGAGATTGCGCCGTGCGGCGTTTGACAAATGTAGGTCCATGTGAATCCGAGTTGATTGGTCAGCCTGTTACGCTGGCCTTTTGTTGAAAGAGTAGAACGCCCAGAAGGAAATAAAGAAAGGCCGTCGCCGAGGTTGTTGGGTCCCTGAGCAAGGGCCTGGCCACGGCGACTCATTGTCATTTTATGCGACCTTTCATTGTCGCCTTCAAGTCATGGGCGGCCAAAAAAAAAACAGGAGGGTCGTTAGGATATTTGACACGTCCTCCGATGATCTACACCGCATGCTTACCCGCAAGACATGACTAGGGTCAACAAGTTTACGTGAATTATTTCATTAGCTGTCAAAAACAGGAGGGTCGTTAGGATATTTGACCATCCTCCAAGGATCTGGACCGCATGCTCACCGCAAGACATGACTGATGAAGCTCGATAACGGTTGAGTCGCGAGCAACAAGTTGATATTTGCTCGTAAATTATGTCATGTAAAATGCATATGCGCAGTAGACGCATCACAATTGGTCGTGCCAGTTCAACAGTTGCGGATAATTTTCAGACGATTTCACCGACGGGATGTGGGGGACGAACAAGAGTTTTATTCGTGTTTCCCATGCCATGGGCGGTCAATTGAATTTTGAATCACTGCCGAGGGAACAGGTTGACAAAGCAGACGCCTGACAGCACTTGTTCTGGTGCCTGACAGCCTCGGACCAGGAGCTTGGATTTGTTTGGAAGCAAGTTGAAGTGCGTCAAGATCCTCCAAGATCATCCCGGGAGCGGCCTGGCAGGAATTTTAATTTGCAACGAGGTTCATAAGGATCCAGACGGGTCCTTGATGGGATGTGGCTGTTCGAGATAGGTAAGACTCCAGATGAGCGACTCACTCACCCGATTCACGGCTGGAATTTGGAATTACGCGTCGAACGCTAACTACGGCCTGGTAAATTGAATGATCTTCCTTTGAAAGCGTTGGGAAAGCCAAGGAATCCAAGCAGCTAGATTTAAAGGTGTGAAGTTGAAAAATGCCGGCGAAGGCCGGCGAGTGAAACAAAATTAAAAATCGCGCTTGGAGAACGGGGGTATCGGAACCCACCCGCCCATCGGGATGCCATTTTCGAGGAAATCGAACTCCCGGGTCACAAACAACCTTTATCTAATTGAAAACCACCGACTGGCAAGAAAGCGGCTTCGGCTGACTCAACTAGACTCGTAAATGAGTGGCAAAAATGTGGGCAAGCACTTTGCTGGGGGCAAACTGGTACGATTTAGGCCAAACAAACTGAGGGGTTCGCCCTGTGCTCAATTTAACTCTAGGACACGGAATTACAAGGGATAGAAGAGGAAAACTCTACCTGGCTTAAATTATGTCTCCTGAGAAGTTTTAGTAGGTACGTGGGCGGCATGTACAAAAGACTCAAAGTTGCATCGGGATTGATGGCAAAGCGTGATGCCGTGATCGGCACCACTCAAAGAATCAAACTCAATTAACTGACACAGTGACAGCTTTGAGTCTTACACTCCGTATATGTAGGCAGGCTAAGTACATACGAGCCTATGAGCTACTGGCATCAATAATGCAGTTTGATTTTTTGAACGGTCAGCGCAGCGCCGTGACTGGATTTAGCAGGGTCGATATGAAACTTCGGCAATACCCGGCCATATTCGGCGTGGTTGACACTGCCGAGCGGCATGTTGAAAAAGGTTCAAACTCAACGCGGCACTACCACCAGTATATTCCGCGGCCGTTATTGATGGCGAAAAAAATATCGACCCAACGCACATATTTTTTCTCTCTATGGAGGTAGAATCAAGTCGTAGATAATTGAGCCAGTTCTAGAATGATAAACATGAATGTGTCGTTAAAAAACGGAGCCCCCGCCTGTGGATTAGAGAATGGTTAATTTCAGATGCTTCGCAAGTACGGAAGGCCGAACCATCCACAAGGATATCAGCTCCGTTGATATATTTTCCGGCTGGGCTACACAACAGTATCACCACCCCCGCCAACTCGCTCGGATCACCCATGCGCCCCATAGGATTTCTGCTGGTCCATATGTCACGCGCAGCGGCCAGCCCTTCACCCTCGTTGAGCACGGTGTCCATGTATCCTGGGCTGATGCTGTTAACACGGATACCGTACCTGGCCCACTCGGCCGCGAGCGAGCTCTTGAGCTGCAAAATAGCCCCTTTGGAGACGTTATACGCTACCTGCGGCTGCGGAAAATTGACGCTGTGGGCGGAGATAGACGCAGTGAACACGATGCTGCCCCCTGTATTCTGTTGAATCATCTGCCTAAGATGCGCGCCTCAGAGAGCCGAACGAAGCGGAGTTGGAGAAATACGCGCTTACTTCCCCACAGCCTGTGCACAGATCCAGCTCCCGGTCGTATTTATGTCCAGCATGCGTCGCCACTGCTGGATGGACAGTTCCGCAGCGTGCACGGCGCCCACGACGCCCGCAAAGCAGAGCAAAATATCGAGGCTGCCCAGCTCGCTTATAGTCTCGCTCACGCCGCGCGCTACCGCGTCCTCCGATGTGATATCGACGACTTTGGTTAGTATCTTGGCGTTCGGGAATGTCTGACGCAACGACGCAAGAGCGGATACGGCGTGTGCGGATTCGAAGGAAGGGACGAGATCAAATAGCGATATCCCGGAAGCACCGTGCTCCAACAGGGCGCGTGCCGCTTCGAGGGCGAGCATACCCGCGCCGCCGGTGACTGCCGTGTTTCAGTGATGAATAAAGTAACCTTCCGAGTCGCGATTCTCACCGATAGCGTTCCCTTTAACCGTAAAACGCAGCCTTGCGGTATCGGATGGCTCGATAACGGATCTCGAAGTCTGCACTTCGCGCCGGGAAATGGGTGCAGTCAAGGGATTTTCTGCATCGGAAAGAATCATAAACGGGATCGTGCGATCCTTGAGAGTGTCGCGGGAGTACGTCTCAGTGAGGCCTGCCATGGTTATGGCGGTGGTCGAGAACTGTTACGCGTTCAAGCTTAATCTATATCTATTTATAAGAAAAGACATGAGTGTCTCAGGATAAAGATGGCTGAGCTAACTGTCAGACTTGTGTGGGGCTCCAAATGACGTATTTTTGTCTGCTCCACACTCCCAATGTTGAATTCTCCACCGCGATGTTGGATTTCTATTTATAAATGTCAAGATGGTGACTTGGGCTCGACGATCTCAGTGGGTATGCCTTGATGACGCTGAATAAATGTACATCCCATGAAGGAGCAGTTTCAGAAAGGGTGGGATCAAGTTGTTCACGGCAAGTGATGGAGCGACAGAGCTGAGGTTCCGGAGACACGATAACCAGCAACCAGTGATCCGACTAGTGATCCGGGTTGAGTTAAAAACACAAATAGTATTCGGCGGAGGTGTTGAGTTCACTGGTCCAGTTCTTTCTGTTCTTCAGTTTAAATGTGACCAGCCCACATGTGAATTATAGAAGCAGGCTTATGTCAGATTTCTTATTTATGCCAGGTAAATTGCCAAGAGGCCGCGAGGAACCAACCGAAGGTTGGTGACGAGCAGCATATTTAGCAGCAAGCATGTATGATAATGCTCTGATGCAGGTCTCTTATCTTCTGTGAGTCCGGCAGATCCGTAGCGTAGCACGGGTTACTGCTAGTAAGTCTAATAAGCGGCGTCAGCTAAGTATCATAGACGCTGCCGGCCTGCTAGTTATATTCCGCCCCTGCCGTGACGTTGAACCTGAGTTGCTTGGTAGAATCCACCGAATCCTGTTGCAAATATGGGTCGTTACCAGATAAAAACATAGGAAATTCAACATCCAACTGAACATACAAAGATAGCAGTCACTGCAGGCCGACTACGGGTGAAGCAGCGGGCTCATTCTCCAACAACTCGGCCCACAGATTATCGATCTCGTACAGCGTCGACAGATGTTTCCCTGGAACCCACTTCAGCTTCGAATTCCTATAATTTGCCTTCAACCAATTCGCCATGTCTGGACCGAGATCGTCGTCCGCCGACGCGGCGATAATCATTGGTCGACCCGTGGTGTGCGCGTCATCCAGACGATCGGGGCGGAAGCCCCAGTCCGAATGCGCAACGTCGGCGATTTCGATAAAACCTGCCCAGGATTTCGAGATGCTCTTGACCATATTGGTGGCCATCTGCCTCTCAAAAACGCCCTCCTCGAGGCCGCGGGACTCGCGCCATCTTGCGAAGGCCGCACGCTCCTCCTCCGACGCATCGTCAAACAACAGTTGTCGAATGAAGGTCTCGGCCTTGTCTACCGTGTTCAGCTTCAGCGAGAGTCCGACCACCGCTATACGCTGAAGGGGTTGGAACGGAAGCATGCGCGCAAGAGGGCCAATAGAGACATAATTGGACCAGGTCATAGACTTGGTATAGTCTCCATGCCATTTAAAAGGGGAGAATGGCGCGGCAAGAAGACATCCAACGATGTTTCGGCCCAGCGGAAAGGCGTCGAAAGGTGCGCCGTAGAGCATTTGTGCTGGAATACTCCCGTACGAGCCGCCCGCGATGTAGATGCGCAGGTCAGGGGAATTGGGATGGAGGTGGTTTATCAGCTCCGTCATGTCGGAAGCTAAAGCCTGTGTGTAACCCATAGACGAGGGCCGGGGAGATGAAAACCCCCAGCCTGCAGGGTCGGCGTGATGTGATGGGCTTCTTCTCGATGAACACGGGGGAGAGGACCGTAGGGGCGGATCCGACGCCAAAGACGCCATGAAAGAAGATGATAACAAGCGAACTGGATGCGTCGCCGACGTCCTCGTATGCCAAGGTTCTACCGTCGGCCAGATCAGGTATTTCTCAGGGATCACCATGGTGGGCAGGAGGGAAGGCATAAGATGAATGGAGGTTCCCTTGAATTGAAGGCCCCCTCTATTTCATCTTCCAGCCCTTGCTGCGTGTAGACTGCGTACCTGTCAGATCGTTGTCACAGGTCGGAAAGACCCTACTGCGCTCAATACTGCTTGGTATGTACCTGCCAAGGTGAGGTAAATCGAGCGTAGCCTTCGGACGATTAAGAGGATCATTCAACTGGTGTAAATGGGTCTGCACTGAAGTTCTTGCGGATTGGTCGCCGAAGTTCTATGCGGATCGAGGTTAAAATGTGTCCGATCAGTTAATTTCTTTTGGAAGTGGACCACGCTAATGATTATGCCGCCGAATGCTCCATTTTTTTTGGTCAAATCCCCTCTCGTTATCTCGAATTGACACCCGGCTGGAAACACATGGAAAATAAAATAAAAAGAATAGATACAAATACATAGTGGTCGTACACCGAAACCCTCAACGTCCTTTTCAGACTCCTCCCAGTCTTTTCCGCAGCCGGCCGCGTCCCATATCGCCGCAGTAAACGTCACCTCCGAAGTCGCCGCAGAATTGGTGGCATGCGGCGCAATGCCCGGGGCTACTGGCTGGTTCGCGTCGCGCGGCGGACGCAGCGTCGCCGCAGCCGTGATCTGCGAGCTTATGCTGACGGTCGAGTGGCCGCGCGCGCGGCGGCGGCGCAAGTTCAATATGGGGTCATCCTCGTCGAGCACGCGCGGCGGGGCCTGCTCGTCGCCGAACATCCCCCCGATCTCCTCCAGCGTCTGGTGCCCGGTCTCGACGTACACGAGCCACACGACGAGCCCCGAGGCGACGCACGAGCCGACGAGGAGGAAGTAGTAGGCGCCGCGCAGGACCTCGAAGAGCGGGGGCGTCCAGAAGGCGACGAGGAACTCGAAGAGCCAGTCGGAGACAGTAGTGATCGCCATGCCCTTTGCGCGGACTTTGAGCGGGAAGAGTTCCGCGCTGAGGAGCCAGGGATAGGGCCCCATCTGTATGCAACATAGTCAGCGTCAGCGTGGTGGACAGAGGGATGGAGGAATGCCCGTACGTAGACGCGAAGAAGAAGAAATAGACGCTCATGCCCGCAAAGACGCCGTGCGCACTCCCTAGAATCGAAATCTTCTCCGGCCACCGCTCGATGAATAACTTGAGGGAGCCGACGAGGGTGAGCGATAACGCCAGTGCAACACTGCCCATGATGAGGAAACGCCGTCTACCAAGTTTGTCGACGTAAAAGATCGCGGGGAGGGTGCCTGCCAGGTAGAACACGGAGCAGACGCCGGATTAGAACAGGGCTTGGGGTACTGAGAAGCCTGCATGCGTGAGGGTCTCGGGGAGGAAGTGGAGCATGGCGTTAATCCCGTTCAACTGCGCGAACATCTGGCCCGTCCACCCGATGATTGTTCGTCTGGTGTACTCCTTGAAGAGGTCCCGCCAGGGCGCAGTGGCCCCGTTCCGCTCCTCGACCTCGAGGGTGTCGAGGATCTCGTAATACGTCCGATTCACGCTTTCGTCCGTCACGTCGCCCGCTGCGTGGAGGTCGGCGAGTGTCCACAGGGCCTCAGTCTTGAAGCCGTTCTGCGCTAACCACCTTGGAGTTTCTGGTAGGTAGAAGCTGCCGAGTAGAAGGACGAGAGAGATGAGCACTTGCACGCCGTACGGCCCTCGCCACGAGTCCTCGCCTCGGTTGTCGAAGAAAAAGGCATAACCAATCCACGAGGACAAACAGTACCCGGCATTCATCCAGAAACTCTCTAGGGCGACTTTTTGGAGGCACAGTCAACGGACATCGTCTATGAAAGGTGGAGGGGGGGCCGATCTCGCACTGGAAGATCGGGACAGCTGTGCTCAGTATGCCGGTGCCGAAGCCTTGGATCGTGCGTCCGAGTATGAGAGTGGGGAGGTCGGCCGCGAACATTTGTATAATTGCTGGGAGTCATAAGGACGAGGATTACAGCGAGGGAAACCGGGCACGTACAAGCAATGACATAGATGAACGCTCCCATTCGGATGGATATACGGCGGCCAAGGTAGTCCGATAGGTATGCGGAGCCGAGTGCACCGAAAAGGGCGGTGATATTGAGGCAGGCAACCATGATGGCTATGAAGGCGTTAAATAATAAGACTCTATTGACGAGGCCATGCGACGAGCAAACCTGGTAGCAAAGGAGGGACTTCTGTCTCTCTCAATTGTATCTCTTGAAGCGTAACATCCTTCCCGTACATCCTGTGGATAAAGTTGGGCTGCACCTGGAAGGCGGCCGTGACGCCCTGGGAGTATCCGAACAGAGCATCGCCAAGGGAGGCCATGGCACCGGAAATATAAAGGAGGGGCTTTCCGGTCCACTTGCGGGAGTAGCGAACGGTATAGGTGGTTGGCCGCATGGCTTGGAGGATGGAGGGAACCATAGTGGTGAAGGAAGAAAGGAAGACGACGGGCTGGTGGCTGACAGGGCGGAAGACGACGAGCTAGGTGGCTGACAGAAAAAAAAAGACAGAGGTAACTTACAGAGTAAAGGGTAGAAAGACGTGTTTCCCGCCCTTGAACGAGAGACTCAGAGCGAGACTCAGGTAGATATTCCTTCTGGGTCCAGAAAGCGGAGGCAGATGGTTTACTTCCGAATTGGACGCAGACGCCAAGCAGACGCAGAGTCATTTTCCTTCCCTTTTCTTGCACAGGAGTAGTTCAGCTGCAGTGTTTGAGACATTCGAGAGTTGTGGTCGACATGCACGCGAGCTCGAAAGAGGGTTTGTTCGCAAAGAGAGCGTGAGAACATTGGCTTGTTTTGGCCGAAAGATCTTTCACTCTCGACCACACCGACCTGCTGTGCCACCTGGTACCTCTGCAATCTTCGACTCCGTGCATTCGCCAGACGTCCTACCCATCCCAGCCGCCGTCTCCTACGTTATCCAGCGCCCTTTTCGCCGCGTCCAGCCCCCCACACACAAGCCACCCATCACCCAACAAACGCATCCGTTTCGCGCGTCAATATCCCCCGAAACCCCGCCTTTTATCAGCTTAGGCACCCAGAAACCATGTCCCAATCCACCGGCCCCTCGTCGTCCTCGTCGTGCGCTTGACCTTTTCTTTTTTTCGCGCACGCGTGTTAACTGGGCGCCTCCTTAGCCCCGCCATATCCACACCCGCGCCTTCCGAGTCCTGGAAGTCAGGCCTCCGACCACCACCAAAAGATGCCCGCCCCCAAACCACCGATGTAACTGCTACAAAGGGCATGGAATTCGAGGACATGTTCCTTCGCCGGGAGCTCCTCATGGGCATTTTCGAAGCCGGCTTTGAAAAGCCCTCCCCCATCCAAGAAGAGGCCATCCCCATCGCCCTCACTAAACGCGACGTCCTCGCGCGCGCTAAGAACGGCACTGGCAAAACCGCCGCCTTTGTTATTCCATCCCTCCAGCAAGTTGACATCACGAAGAACAAGATCCAGGCCCTGCTCCTCGTCCCCACGCGAGAGCTCGCCCTCCAGACTTCCCAGGTCTGCAAGATCCTCGGAAAACACATGGGCGTACAGGTCATGGTCACCACCGGCGGCACCACTCTCAAGGACGATATTCTGCGGCTCGCGGAGAACGTCCATGTCCTTGTCGGCACGCCCGGCAGGATACTAGATCTCGCTGGGAAGAACGTCGCCGACCTCAGCGAGTGCCCGGTCTTCGTCATGGACGAGGCAGATAAACTGCTTTCGCCCGAATTCGCTCCAGTAATGGAGCAGCTCTTATCGTATTTGCCGACAGCAAGGCAGGTAATGCTGTTCAGTGCAACATTCCCCATGATCGTAAAGGACTTTAAGGCATGCCTTGATTTTTCGTTAACGACGCCCCCGTCTAACACCGTCACAGGACAAGCACATGGACTCTCCCTATGAGATCAATCTCATGGACGAACTTACGCTGCGCGGCGTGACGCAGTACTATGCCTATGTCGAAGAACGGCAGAAGGTACACTGTCTCAACACCCTCTTTTCGAAGGTGCGCTCTACTAGCGTCGCGTAATTTAGCCCTTCTGACCTCTCGTTCCCAAGCTCCAAATAAACCAGTCAATCATCTTCTGTAACTCCACCAACCGCGTCGAACTGCTCGCCAAAAAAGTAACAGAGCTCGGTTACTCCTGCTTCTACTCGCACGCCAAAATGCTGCAATCACACCGCAACCGCGTCTTCCACGACTTCCGCAACGGCGTGTGCCGCAACCTCGTCTGCTCCGACCTCCTCACGCGCGGCATCGACATCCAGGCCGTCAACGTCGTGATCAACTTCGACTTTCCCAAAAACTCGGAGACGTATCTCCACCGCATCGGGCGCTCGGGGCGCTTCGGACACTTGGGCCTCGCGATCAACCTCGTCACGTACGAGGACAGGTTCAACCTGTATCGCATCGAGCAGGAGCTTGGGACGGAGATCGGGCCCATCCCGCAGGTGATTGACCGCGGGCTGTATGTCGACCCCGGCGCGAGCCAGGAGGAGGGCGCGCAGAGGGGCGCGCAGAGGCAGATTGCGGGCGCGCCTGTCGCGACGGCTGCCCGGCCGCCTCAACAGCAGCAGCAGCAGCAGCAGCACCAACAGCAGCAGCAGCAGCAGCAGCAGCAGCAGCAGCAGCAGCAGCAGCAGCAACAGCAACAGCAACAGCCGCAGGTGCTGTATCAGAGCAACGGGAGCGCGCCCCAGCAGCCGCGGCAGCAGCAGCAGCAGGTTCGGGCGAATGGGGCACCGCAGGGCGCGTACCGCGGGGGCGTTCCTGGGGCGCGATGAGAGTCGGTTTCCGTGTTACGGGGGCGCTGGAGGGGTGCTGGAGGGGCGGGGGTGGACGAGGCGGGGTGCGTGGCGGAGTGGGCGGGATGAGGCGGAGGGGCAGGCGGAGCGGGGTGCGGAGATGAGGAGGGCGAGGGCGGAGGAGGGCCGCGCGATCACTTCAAGAATACTGACAACACCAGTCTATACGTTCCGAGCAAGCGGGCGTCCGAGACACATTCTACCACATTCCACCCAGCAGCAGCATCCATGATCTTCCCTGTGACATACTATCTCACGCAAGTCTTCGTCTTCAGCATCCGCCATCACCGCCCGCAAATTGTGTCGGGCACGTCTCCATTTGCTTTCTCTTTGTATTTTTATTCGACGACCCGACCCCGACCAACCGACGACTTGCTCTCCTTTTTACACTTCGCGCCATACATTCTGCTGCTGTTGCGCTGCTGCTACTCGGATACGCTTCTTTGGGGGTTGGGTTGGGGTGTTGGTGCTTTGTTGTTGTTGCGCGGGTGGGTGTGCTGGTGGGGGCGAGAGTCGATCGACTGGGCATTATAACTACTTTCACCTTTCGTCGCTCAGCTGCGCGTTCTTTCAGTAGCTACTGCGGCGAAAAATGAATCGTTGCTCGTGTTGATTCACACTGTGCGGTCTTGGCATTACTTTTATTCGCTCGAGGTACGATACGGCTATGGCAGCGCCGGCATGCGCCGTACGACTTTGCCCTCGTTCCGCGCGTGGATCTTGAGCTTCTCCAAAATCGCGGACCCAGCCCAACGTTCCGGCGGCGTGCGCTCCTCCGTCGCCCAGTAGTAGATGTCCCAGTCCGCCTCGTCGAGCAGCTGCGGCGAACGCCAATACGCTTCAGTATCAAACTGAGTCAAGAAGAGGGACGGCGCGGACCTTGTCGTACTCGCGCAGCTCGGGCTCGGACATGCCCTGGAGGTGCTCGCGCGCGAAGGTGCTGAGGATGAGGTCGCTCTCGAGGGTGCCGCGCTTGCGCGACTGGTAGACGAGGCGCGCGCGGAGGGTGGAGAGGAGCTCGTTGGGGCGCGGGAGGGGGGCGTGCGGCGGGATGTCGGGGGACGTCGTGGAGGCGAGATGCTCGGGGGTGTGGGGGAGGGGCCAGGGGTCGGCGCGGAGGGCAGACGTCCTCGAGAGGGACCTGAATTGTCCGGGGATTCGAAGGCGCCGGAGCGGTGAGGACAACATCGCAATTCCGAATAAAGCCGACACAGTCCGCGTTTTTACCAGAGACAATTTATCCTCGAGCCATGATGCACCTCCAAGTCCCTTGCTCTTCAAAACCTGCTCTCATTCCCCGTGGTCCTGATCCTGAACGGTGGCCCTACACAACTCAGAACTTAATTCAGCCGAATCAGGCCGAATCAGGCCGAATCGGTTTTTATCCTGAACGAACATCTGAGCTAGTAAATCTCGGAGGTCCCTATGCAATGCAGTATCTTTATGTTATACATTGAGTAGCTGGTAAGCCTTGGAGTCCTGGTCATGCATAACCATGTCGTAATACGGTATGGCTCGCTTATTTCTCGCTTGTTCAAACGTTAACTTTGGCTGCCACTAGGCACAGATTAAATATACATTTTTGCTGAATTCATCAAGCGACCCCGAGTTTCTGCGTTAATGACATCCGAGTCGTGACTTGAATCAACGCCCTACCAGTGAATACTAAACTTTCTCGTCTTCATCCGAGTCCGATGTCTAATGTCTAATGCCCTGCCTACGACGCGGAAGCAGTAACGGCGCGATATCATAGCAGGTCTTGGCCATGCGACTGATTTCTATCCAGATCTTGGCGGGTAATTGCGCGACTTTCAGCAAACCCGGTGCCTCCTGCCGCGCCTTCAGAGCGGAATACATATCCTTTTCCAAACAGTGGGTAATTTTCTATCTGCTTTTAAACATCTCCCCTTTAGAAAGGGGCGCTCATCTGGGCTAAATCGTGAAACACTGAACTTCCCCCGGACTCGCGGACGTCATACGACCTTCTACATTCTTACTGCTCGGTGAAATAGAACTGCCGATTCTGAATCAAACGCCCGCCAGAATCCCACTCGGAACCCTCGGATTCAATGACAGTAGTGCTGTAAGTATAGTAAGTGTCCAACGGGAATACGGCAACTGTACTTGTGCATTCGTCCTGTCAACTTGCCCCAACAATAGTTGTGCACGTTGCTTTCTTTCCTCTTCATCATCCCCCTCCTCTACGCCGTGGTACAACGTTTGGCTGTCCTGTTCCATTACATCCGACGAAGTGACGGTTACTCGCAGGCCTCCAAAGACATGTCTGAGCACGATGCTGTGGATACGACTTTCGTCGTAGATTCAAAAGCTGCAATGAATCCGAAGGACGCGGTGGACCGGAGGAAAGCAGCGACTGCTACGGACCAAGCGAATACGATGAAGCTGAACGAGCAGGCCGCCTTGAATCAGAAAGACACCGACAAGGCAAAACACCGAGAAGACCAGCCTGAGAAACCGGCGAGAAAGTGCGGCTGTGCGTGCGAAATTAATTGCAACTGCAAATGCACCTGTGCCTGCCGGGACCACTGTGTGTGCAAGAGTCCTTGCGACGGGCAATGTGGGAATCGGGTTTCCCGAAACTTGGTGGTCTCACTTGATGGGACATCGAACCAATTCGGAATCCATGTGAGTTTATAGGCGACACGGTGGCAGTCATGTTCTTACTCCCTTCAGAACACCAACGTCGTAGAGCTCCACAGTCGGGTGCTCACTGACAATCAGAACAAATATTACAACTGTGGCATTGGTACTTACGTGCCCTACGAAGTGAAAAGTTCTTTGAAATACTGGCAGCAACAACTTGATAATGGGCTTGACTTGGCTTTGCATTGTGAGTTCTAGGAACCTATTTGGAAGTTACTCACCATCCGGCTATTAGGAATTTCAAGGATATCATCCTGAAGGCATATCGGTGGCTGTCCCAGACATATCAACCTGGAGATAAGATATTTTTCTTTGGTGCATTCCTGAGCTTGGTCTCATCCTCAATAAAATTGGCTGAGATCTGTACTAGGTTTCTCCCGTGGTGCACATCAGGTTCGAACACTGGCGGGAATGGTCGAAACAGTGTGTCACATTGTGGTTAATTTTTGCTCATTTAACTAATGACTGTTAGGTCGGGCTGGTGGACCCTGGCAATGAAGAGCTCATCCCTTTGTTTGTACAACCATTCCCCCATTGTTCCATTCCTGACCCTCAACATCAGTGCCTACGAGATTTATTTGGAGCGGCATAAAGGACATGGCAAGTATATTCTGAAGCAGATTAGCCATATTATGACCCCTGTTTCAACAGAGACTAAACGAGGCCAAAGGAATTGCTGAAAACTTCAAAAAGACATTTTCAAGAGAGAGAAATGTTCGGATCCATTTTGTAGGAGTCTGGTTAGATCCCCCCCATTCTCCAGTTCCAGATGAGGTTAAAATCTTCATGTCAGGGACACTGTTTCTTCTGTCGGGGTATTTCGAGGAAAGCCCCCTCCATTGAGCTCATCTGCGCAGCACATTTGCACTTTCCGCCATGCATTGGCTTTGGACGAGCGGCGTGTAAAATTCCTCCCAGAATATGTTGATGGAGGAAGCTCTACTGCCTCAATAGCAGGTGGCCCATTGATGTCAAAGAAGTATGGTTTCCAGGAACACATTCTGACATGTGAGTCTGAGAAATCTGTGGAGATATTTCTAACATCACTCATTTTTGCAGTGGTGGAGGAATAAAGAAAAATCTTGACCTGAATCTCTCCTCAGTCCCACTCTTGTGGATGGAAAATGAAGCTACATTGGCTGGCCTACGGTTACAACCTCGAGAAACTGGTGGTGCCTGGAACATGACTGACTTGCAAAAAGATGATGTGCATGAATCACTCAAGGGTGGCTGGTGGCCACTTGAGTACTTGCCTTTGTCCCGTTTGTCTTTCAAAACAGCGATGAAGTCACCACGTAGGCAGATTCCTATTATAATGTAATTCAAGTTATACTAATGGAACACTTTAGATCCTTACACCTTGGAGCTGGTCGTATTATTGCTCCAGGACAGCGCATTCACATATCTGTGGCCTTCAAGAGCAAAGGCTATATTCCAAAAGCCACATTCCGCGAAGATAATGGGGTGACTTGGCAGTCTTTTGTAGGGAAGGAGCTCAAGACTGGCACATTCAATTGGGCACGCCAATTGGAAAATCAGGTTGAAATGGATCTGTTCAATGCAGCCTTCATGATGGATCCATCCAAAACTTAAAGAAATCTGGGCCCAGGGCAACACATCTGATGATGGAGGGTGGATCCAACGTCTAGCATTTATGGCTCTATCTGGACAATTGGCAGCAAATTACCTCTCGGAGCTGGAGCACAATTTCCCTGGCCACAGTGCCAGAGAGGTTCATGATACAGTTGAATTGTTCCAGAAGCTGCGGGGGAACTTGAACATGCTGGCACCTTTGATGCTGATTTGGCTACATTGCTGGAACACAAGGCTGGGCTGTTGGTTGCAACCAAAGAAGTGGATGATGCCCTCCATACCTACCGAGAGGCATTATCCAATCCGGGTGAATATAGCTCGAGAAAATAAAGCCTCTGGGAAGGCCATTGAAACTTTGGCAGCCTGTATAGAGAAGCTCTACAGGTCTCTGAGCACACCAACATTGACAGATGATACTCTGGAACGGATCCAGAAAGCTGTCCAATTTCAACCAAAATTAGCAGCAGGAGACCCCAACCAGGCTCTTGCCAATGCCCTACATCACGTTGGAATAGTCCTATACTATCTTGGCCATCACAAAGATGCATTACACACAAATCAAGAAGCTGTTGAGCTTCGTCGCATACTTGCAGAGAAGGACCCACCTTCACCAAGGATCTTGCACAGTCACTGAACAACCTAAGCATTGACTTCAGTGCTGTCGGCCGCCACAAAGATGCATTGCACGTGGATGAAGAGGCTGTTGAGCTTCGTCGCAAACTTGCGGAGAAGGATCCCACCCTCACCAAGGATCTTGCACAGTCACTGAGCAACATGGGATTTGATCTCAGGGCTGTCAGCCGCCACAAAGATGCATTGCATGTGGATGAAGAGGCTGTCAAGCTTCGTCGCAAACTTGTGGAGGAGGATCCCACCTTCACCAAGGATCTTGCACAGTCACTGCGCAGTCTAGGAATTGATCTCGGGGCTGTCAGCCGCCATGAAGATGCATTGCATGTGGCTGAAGAAGCTGTTGAGTTTCATCGCAAAGTTGCAGAGAAGGATCCCACCTTCACCAAGGATCTTGCACAGTCACTGCGCGGTCTAGGAATTCATCTCGGGGCTGTCAGCCGCCATGAAGATGCATTGCATGTGGCTGAAGAAGCTGTTGAGTTTCATCGCAAAGTTGCAGAGAAGGATCCCACCTTCACCAAGGATCTTGCACAGTCACTGCACAGTCTAGGAATTCATCTCGGGATGTCGGCCGCCATGAAGATGCATTGCACATGGCTGAAGAAGCTGTTGAGCTTCATCGTAAACTTGTGGAGATGGATCCCACCCTCACCAAGGATCTTGCACAGTCACTGCTCAACCTAGGATATTATCTCAGGGCTGTCGACCGCCCGAAGATGCATTGCACATGGATGAAGAAGCCATGGACCTTTATCGCAAACTTGCGGAGAAGGATCCCACCTTCCCTAAGGATCTTGCATTATCACTGAACAACCTAGCATTTGACCTCAGGGCTGTCAGCCGCCACGAAGATGCATTGCATGTGGATGAAGAGGCTGTCAAGCTTCGTCGCAAACTTGTGGAGAGGATCCCACCTTCACCAAGGATCTTGCACAGTCACTGCGTAGTCTAGGAATTGATCTCGGGCTGTCAGCCGCCATGAAGATGCATTGCACATGGATGAAGAAGCTGTTGAGCTTAGTCGCAAACTTGTGGAGAAGGATCCCACCTTCATCAAGGATCTTGCACAGTCACTGAACAACCTAGGATATGACCTCAGGGCTGTCGGCCACCACGAAGATGCATTGCACGTGGATGAAGAAGCTGTTGACTTTATCGCAAACTTGCGGAGAAGGATCCCACTCTCACCAAGGATCTTTCACAATCACTGCACAACCTAGGTATTATTTCAGGGCTGTCGGCCGCCACGAAGATTCATTGCACGTGGATGAAGAAGCTCTTCAGCTTCGTCGCAAACTTGCAGAGAAGGATCCCACTCTCACCAAGGATCTTGCACATTCACTGGACAAGCTAGGATATGACTTCAGGGCTGTTGAACGCCACAAAGATGCATTGCACGTGGATGAAGAAGCTGTTGAGCTTCGTCGCAAACTTGCAGAGAAGGATCCCACCTTCACCCCAGATCTTGCACAATCACTGGAGCAACCTAGGATATGACCTCAGGGCTGTCGGCCGCCACAAAGATTCATTGCACGTGGATGAAGAAGCTCTTCAGCTTCGTCGCAAACTTGCAGAGAAGGATCCCACTACGGTAGGCGAGAGCTACGTGGTTCGATTTCAAATCAACCGCGCAACTCGGCTACTTCCGGAGCGCTGTTCCGATGCCACACTTCCTCTCACAACCTTCATCTACGGTAGGCGAGAGCTACGCGGTTCGATTTCAAAACGGAAACGCGGCTCGGCTGCTTTCGGCGGATACCTCCGAGCTCACAGCCACTCTCAAGACCTTTGCGCCACCCATGGCGCGCTCTGCGAGGACTGCCTCGGTGCTTCGACGATGACGACGACGACCAACACACCGACAATTATCATATTCAGAGCCCATCCAGGTGCAATTCGAACACCCAAGCATCGAGTTGCAAGTAGGTGGGCCTGAAATTTAATTTACTTCTGGTACTTTCGGTCCCACTGATTTTGTACCCTAAAGTAGTAGAATAAAATTACGATTTGGCTGCCCCGAAATCCATTCGGAAGCCTACGATTCAGATTACACAAAAGTTCAACTGAAATTGAAAACTGAAATTATTGGTATTGGGTTTGGAAACGAGGTGCCCGAGACTCTGTCTCTCAATTGCACTGAAATCAAAGCCAGAACTCAAAATGTTGTTTCTCATTTCAGCTGTCCCAAAACCTATTAAAATCCCTAATGTCGGTTTGAATTTCATCCCAAGCCAAAATGCAAACCGAAATTAGTTTTTCTAAGTGCGCTGAAATCTACGGATTGTCTGCGGACTAAATTTCAGCATGCTTGGAACAACTAATTTCAGTTTGCATTCTGGCTTGGGCTGAAATTCAAACCAAAATTCGGGATTTTAATAGGTTTCGGGACAGCTGAAATGAGAAATGACATTTTGAGTTCCGGCTTTGATTTCGATGCAATTGAGAGACAGAGTCTCGGGCACCTTGTTTCCAATCCCAATACCAATAATTTTGGTTTTCAATTTCAGTTGAACTTTTTTGTAATCTAAATTGTAGGCTTCTGAATGGGTTTCAGGGCAACCGACTTGCAATTTCATTCTACTACTTTTGGTTACAAAATCAGTGGGACTGAAAGTCCTAGATGCAAATTAAATTTCAGGCCCACCTACTTGCAACTTGACACTTGGGTGTTCAAATTGCACCTCGGTGGGCCCTAAATATGATAATCATCAGTGTGCAACCAGTGCCTCGCCGTGGGCTTTTCGGCACCGCTCCAGCCGGGTCTCGTGGATTGCCTCGCGTCGACACTGTACAGGTCGAGGTGAGGGAGTTCTGTAGTCCGCCCGTGCCCCCGCTCGAATCCATGTGCGGGCAATCATCCACCAACCGACCTCTTGTTGTACCCGCGGGCGCCGCCGTGATTTAAGAGGGGCTCAACTGCGCCGCCCGGCCCGTCTCTCAAGCGCCTCATTTTCAACGCCACCGTGCTGTAGACATTTCTTTCCCCGCAACCTCCGGCTCCTCAAAGACACGGTGTGGACACCTTTGTGGCAGGAGTGGGTGGGATGGGATATTTTATTTGACGTACGTTGCCGTTCATTTGAGCTGGAACTTGACTGTGGATTGGGCAGGATGATCCCCGAAGGAACGAGTCCTCAGCAGCGCGACTCTGTCCTTGTACGGCCGAGCCCGACTCGCTCACGGCGCACCTGTCCCGCGGAGGCGAATTCGCTTCTCGCGCTGGTGTGCGCCTGGATGCCAGGATGTCCAGCAAGCCCAGGCGGCCACAGCCGTACCACGTTGAGGAGGTACTTCTGAGCACCAACCTCTTCATTCACTCAACCCCCCCCTGTTGCTTCGAACACGCCACCGAGAATGCACCGCCTTCGCGTTGCACACCACGTACACCGTCTCTTTTCCCTATCCGCAGCAGGCCGCGTTTAACTCCGGAAAGAGTGCGCATGC